>PVKB01000918.1:0-93234 GCA_004027205.1 Ctenodactylus gundi | reverse complement strand
CCTGGGCGACCCTCACCTTCCTTGTGACACTGGCACTGGTCTAGGGCACCAGCTGTGTCTTGTCCGCATTGCAGCAACCCATAAGCTAGCCGATGTCATTACGTCCTGTCTCAGTGAGAGACATTCAGGCCAGAGACACTGAAAACTGGCCCAAGAGCAGATGGAGTGCCAGTGACAATGACAATAGCAGGTCAGAACGTGCCCCTGGTGACCTGCATCTGTGCCCAAGAGTCAGGGCAGCCTGAGATGCTGTGGTTCAGCCTCATTTTCCCACCTGGTTTATCCAAAACGACTCACAGTGTATCCAAAGGCCAGGTGTCTCAGGAACATCTCTATTGTTTCAGGCAGCAGGGGATAGTAACCAGACACCCCGTGCGAGCCTGTGTCACACTGAGCGCACCCTATGCAGTCTTCATTAACCGACCCAAATCCAGGCACTGGGCACAGGACTGGCCCCAGCGAACAAACCAGCAGACACACGCAGTTGTCGCCAACTCACCGAACAGCCAAGAGCTCTCAACCTGTCTGGGCTTCACAACAGAATCTGTTTTTTCTTTGAGATATTGACTTGCCCCTTTTCACCTATCCTGCCACTCCAGGAAGTAGTGATTCTGTCTAAAAATAAAGAATTAGTTATTAAAATACACATCGAGGATGCTAGCTTAGGCCTCCTGCACTGTGGTGAGAAGGCTGCATTCGGGCCTCGGCCCGCCATGCGCAGACTCCGCTGAGGATGCCGACCGTGGTGGGACCACCTCCCCAGGTGGCAAGGGTGGCAGCTCCTGTCTCAGCCCCACACTATCACCTACTGCCCGTATCTCCAGAGCAGCATGGGACTGTGTGCACAGTCCTAGCACTCATGGTGGGATGCTGTGCTTGGAATTTAAGACATTTCTTCAAGTACAGAAATGACACCTGTTTTCTGTCCAATGCCATGTGACATTTTCCCTAGAATGCCCCCATCACTGTAGTTGACACTGGAAATTCATTCCTTGCCCAAGACAGTTGTGTCCTGAAAAGCAAATTAGAAACAGACCTCCGTCATCCGCTCAGCGTCTGCTATTAGTTTGACATGCCATCTGATATACATAATAAATTAGTATTTATCAAAGAATTGGGCAGTTTCATTTTTTAAATGATGTCTTGTTAGTATCCTTAAAATCATTTCCAACTATTAGTTTAAACAGTATGTTTACCTTAGGGAGTAGAAGAGATTTGAAGTTTCTGTGAACCCTTTGATCCCCAATGTTTTATATAGGTCTGCAACCTTAGGGGATTAGTTTTTTATGAACAAACGCCAGCCAGTGAAAGTTCAAGTTATTTAGGGTAGCATTACCCACCAGCACTCCCGGCATGTTACCTAGTGCACGCTGTCTCTCTCCTTCCCTCTCCCTCTCTCTAACTCTCACTCACACACAGCCTTTGCAACATGAGATGGAATGGCCCTCAGACGATCCTGAAATCTCTCTCCCACAGAACAGAGACTTCCCCAGTGGTATCCAGCTACTGCCGTACAGTCTGAAACCGAGACTTAGATTTCACTTTTAAAAAGAAGTGGGGGAAAAAATAAAAATAAATAAAAAGAAGTGGGGGCTAGGTAATTGGGGTTTTGCACAGACCTGCAAACTTTATGCTCACCAACCAGGCTCTTGGTGGTTGGCTGGGGTCAGGTGGGGGCTTGCCTGCCTGCCATGGACTCCACCAGGGGCCTGAATATAGCAGCCAGAAATAACATGAGCCTCTAAACCGAAGGTGGAAAACGTTTCTAAACAACAGTAAGGAGGAACACGAGTCACAGGCTTAACGCTTAATCTGGAGTATTTAGGAAGGGCAGCAGGAATAGGGCATCAAAGGTTCTGGAGCGGAGGGGAGGTGGGGGAGAATGGGCCACTGTAATTAATTTGAATGAATAAGGAACAGTCAGAAAGGAAGGAGTAAAATAATATTCCCTTATGAAGCTTGGAAACCCTTAAAATAGAAGATGGGTTGTGTAAAGTCAAGCCTGAGGCAGGCAGGAATTTGAATGCACCTCGCTAGTGACAGGCCCCACCCATCCAGTGAGCTGAGGGTGTAGTAGTGTAACCCGAGCAGATATTTAAAAAGGCAATTGTATTGTTTTTTTACCGAACCTTGGTAGCCAGCTTTCGTCCTTGGCACCAGATTCCTTAAACTCTGGGTCTTTACCTGCATATGCTGTTGTTCCATGACCGCAGGCCTCCTGCTCCTGAGGGAGGAGGACCGAGGGATTAGGCCTCTGGCACCTCTGGGGTTCTTCTGGTCTTCCAACGGGCCTACTTCCGTGACTGTGTCTTGCATTCTGTCACCCATTTCCACCAGGAGTCCTCATCTTTAATACCAAAAAATAGCAAAACCACAATCACCAGTGGTCAAAATATGATATGTATAAATATGTACAAATATGATATGCGAAGTTCCCAAGCTCTGTGCAATTAACACATATTGCAAACATACACAAATTTTAAACAATTTTCAAGAAATTCTCTAAAAGACACTTCTCTAAAAGGAAGTGATCTTTGAAAAGCAAGGGCTACCCATCTTCCAACATGCCAGCTTCTTATCAATAAAGCTCTGTTTTCACATATAAATAACTGAAAAACACACACACACAATCATAAGCTTTAAAATGAAGAAAAGCAAAAGAAGAAAAAGAAAAATTTAAACCTCCTTTAGCCTCTTACCAAGAAATAAGCCTGACATTTTTGGTATCAACTTCTAGGATTTTTTTTTTTTTTTTTTGGTATAAACTTAAAGCTTTCTTATTGAAGAAGAGGCTACATGGAACTGTGTATCCCTTTGATCTAGGCTCCTGCTGTCCTAAGAGTTTGTTTTTAATATTTTCTTCAAAAGCCACCTGCTAGGTAGCTTACTTAAGAAATAAATCATCACTGTCTTTCTTAGACCTGAACTGAGTTAGATCAGAGGAATCTAGACCGTCAGCAGCTGCGACATTATTCCCTGAAAGCTTTAAAACAGACTCAGCTGGGCACCATGGCACAAGTCTTTCACCCCAGTACGCTACAGTGGCACCGAGGAGGGAGAATCGCAAGCTCCAGCCAGCCTGGACAACTGGGGGACAATCTGTCTCAAAATCAAGAAGGGGAAGGAGATGTAGCTCAGTGCCAAAGTTCAGGTTTCATCATCGGCGCTGCAAAAAAAGATAAATAAAAATAGAATTTTCTAGGCTACCTAATGCACTCATCCAGAGGTTTGAGAAGGAGCCTAAAAGTTTGGATCCTCTGTCCAAGAATTGTTGTCTGATTGGCTAAGGCCCGGCACGTGGAGTCGCTATGTTTGTTATTGAGCCTGGACCTTCTCGTGCCTGAACAGCCTAGGGAAGATGTCACACCTGGCAGGGACACAGAAGCTATTCTTTAATAGATCCAGTGCCAGCACCCATAAAGAGGGATTAGGCCTCCGCAGGGCTCTGGAGGGCTCGCTGATGAAGTAAGACCCCACCAGGCGGGCTGGAGCTCAATAGGAAAGAACTTTCTAACAATTCCAGAGGCGGCGGAACAACTGATCCCCGGAAGCCGAGCAGAACGGAAACTGGGCCAGGTTGGAGTCAGAAGACACGAGTCTTGGGGGACAGGCTCACTCAGGATCAGTTGGGGGACACCTGCGTGCTGCCACTCTGTCGCCCTTGGGCTCAGCCCTCTGCCTGTCACTGGGTTTTCGCTGGCCCTACCTGGCTGCCTCCCCAGGTTGTCACGGGGAACCATCCCTTGTCTGTCCACAAGCGCATTCAGCCACGTTGACAGACGCACTTGGCTATCACACGACAGGGAATGAGGTCCTGCTGGCATCAAGGACACAGCTCCCAGGTGATGGGAAGCACCTCACAGTGCCCAGGGCAGCCCCGCCCCAACAGGGCGTTACCACCCCAAATGCCCACGGCCGGCGGGGAGTTGGAAGAGCTCTGGTCATGGTCCAAGTAATGGTGGATTAGGATTGTCATGCTGAATACGTTCTAGTGGCTGTGCTGGACATACCATCTACATCTACTCGCTAAGTGACCTTGGGCAAATTTCCGTCTCCCTTACGTCTCAGTGTCCTCATCTATAAAATAAAGAAAAATCAGTATTTACAGGTCAACCAGCACATGGCACATGGCCAGTTCTGTACCTTGTCTCCCAGGTGCCCAAACAGCCCCTCTCTGCCACCCTTCTAGGCAAGGCCCAGGGACCAGCTGCCACCACAGATCCCACCACACCTAGAAGCCTGTGCAACACGATCTTAGACAAAGATCTTGCCTTGTTAGGGAAATACTGCATTTGCTGCGGTGCCACGGCCAGACCGCCATCAGAGATTTCAAAGGGGATGCTCCAAGCCCAGTCAAAAACAACTGAACCCAGCACCTACTTGGGTTTACAAAGATTTGATTTGCAATTATCAAATCCCCCACTTTTGGAGAAAAATTGACCAAGATGAAAACATCTGTTCCAAACAGTTCAACTTTAAGAGTAATGAGGAGACACGAACCTCACTTTGTTTTCCTGTCAGAACTGTGTCCCAAAAACCCCAACAAATGGCATTTCAAATAGGAGGAACCGTGCACAGCTGCTCTCCAAAATGTACACGCATCCAGGAGACAGCTCCCTGGTTTCCTGTGAGCCGCTTGCAGAGCGGCAGTGCGCGGATGCTGCCCGGGCCAGGGACCTCCAGCACCATCTGTTCTTTCCACCGAGCCATCGGCAGCCTTTTGGAATGGCACTTTTTTGGGAGGACTTAGTTGTAACAAATCATACTCTGGTTTTAGCAACAGCAGTTGACCTCTGTTAAGAAAGATAATTTCCCCCAGCAGATTTCTATTAGGAAAGAATGTGTTTACCTGGTGGAATGATTCTGGGATGTTCCGCAGTGGGGGATTGCTTTCATTCTTTCCTCATTTCTGGAGTGACTCAGGAAAGAGCCATGTAAATTCTAGGAGGCTGTGTTTTCAAGGTTTCGGGGAAAATGCTGAATTATGTAAATACCGATGCAAGGAAGAAAGGATGAAGGGAAGCTCTGTGCTCTTGCTTTCCAATCTTGCAGTTCCAGACAAGCTAATTGTGCTTCCTCTATTAAAAAAAAAAAAAAAAACAAGGGTATCTTTAATGTGCCTGCTATAGAAGGTTCTGGAAGGAAAGGCCTCTGGCTAGTCCTCTCCTTTGCCCTCATAAAAGTAGAGACCTAAGTGAGAGAACAATGGAACAACTCCACAACGCTGTCCCAATACAGCAGAGCTGCCTCATGGACCACGGCTGCCCCAGATGGTTGGTCTGTGACCAGAAAATTTTACACAAAAACTTTAGGGGACAAATCACTGAGAACTTGGAGATCTTGTTAGCACACATACCTCTGGCTGACTGATGCTGTGTGCATGTACACATGTCTCTGTGTGTGCTTTTATCAGACCACATCTGTATGATCATGCAGAAAAGTGTAAAATATATGAGGGTGGGAGTTGATGAAAAGGGAATTAGATGGTGTGACCATTAATCACGTTGTATCAGATTGAATGGAGTAGGCATCACCAGCAGATGAGTAAAGCCCAGTTCCGGGTATATCTGTGCATGACTGGCATGCAGGCCAACAAACTGAGGGAAGAGGACCCGCCCTGGACACATGGTATCGATCCACAGGCTGTGGCCTGGATGCACCCAGAAGGGAAGCGGAAGGAAGAGCCTCTGTTTTGGAAGAGCCCTGACTTGGCCCCTGCCTCTGGACATTTGTCTCCAGTTTGTTTAGCCTTCCAGCATAGGTTTATGCTGGCCACTTTCCAGTTTGCTCCCAGGCCTTCAGCCTTGAACTGGTGTCCCTTCAAGAAGAGCCAGGTGGTTCCCAAGGGGCCTTTATAACCTGCATCAGAAGCACCATGGCTTAGGAAGCAATGACGACTTAAGGTGCCAAATGAGAAGAGTCTGACACCAACTTTATACATGGGCTGAGTTTTCTACCAGGAGTGTGCATTATTGGACTAATCAGAAAAAAATATCTATCTTCACTGTTGAAAGATACATCAATTTGTGTAATCCCTTTCTATAGTTGAGATCTTTAGCAACATAAATCAGAAAACCTTGGAACTTGACATATGGTCCTTCTCACTTTACGTCTCCTTTCCTACCTTATTTTTCCCTCTTCATTCCTTACCTTACACCAGTGGGCAGCTGCCATACCCAGCCCTGGGCAGATCCAGCTGTCTCCTAGCTGGGACTGTCAGCCAGAAGATGCTACACCCAGGATTCTACCCCCAGTTCACTCATAACTTCGTTAGTTCTTGCCCCTTTCAGAAACAATGGGCATTGTAGAATTCCCCTTACGCACCCAGGAAGTCAACATTAACAACCTTTTAAGACATACGGAGGGCTGGGGGTGTTGCTCAGTGGTTACAACACTTGCCCAGCATGTGCAAGGCCCTGTGTTCAATTCCCTAGCACCACATAAAAGTTAGCCAGGTGTGGTGGCACATGCCTGTGATCCCAGCACTCAATAGTTTGAAGCAGGAGGATTCCCATGAATTCAGGGCAGCCTGGACTGAAGAGCAAGACTCAGTCTCAAAAAAAAAAAAAAAAAAAAAAAAAAAAAAAAAAAAAAAAAAAAAAAAAAAAAAAAAAAAAAAAAAAAAAAAAATATATATATATATATATATATATATATATATATATATATATATATATATATAGGGCTGGAGGAATGGCTCAGCGGTTAAAGCGCTTGCTTACCAAGCACTAAGTCAATTGCTAAGTACCCAAGTTCGATTCCCCAGCACCACATAAGTTGGGCATGGTGGTGCACGCCTGTAATCCCAGCCCTCGGGAGGCTGAGGCAGGAGGATTGCCCTGAGTCCAAGGCCAGCCTGGGCTCCATAGTGAGTTCAGGACCAGCCTGGCCTAAAGAGCAAGACTCTGTCTCAAAAAAAAAAAAAAAATAGGCATCTGGGTCCAATGTCTGTGTCAACTCTAACAACAATAAGCTCTTTTTAATGCTATCCAACATGAACACAGTTGCTTTTTGGTTTAAAAAACCCCATTCATAAACATAACCTCATCTGATGCATATAGCAATTGTGTGACATTATTATCAACATGGAGGAGCGGACTAAGAAGGAGGAATGTTCCCTCCACCCCGCCTTGTCACATCTCCAAGGTCAGCAAGATGTTCATAGAAGTCATCTTTATCAGAGTGCAAAGGAAAATAACTAGTTAAATAAAAACTCCTCCATCCATGAAAGAAATAGTTATTACACTGGGCACCAACAAAATTAAAAATTTCTGTTCTCGGGAAGATACCACCAGGAGAATAAGGGGGAGCATCAGCTGGGAGGATAGATTTGCAGAAGGCAAATGTGAAGGAGGATGGTGATTCAAAATTTATAAAGAACTCTAGAAGCTAAGTAATGTAGAAAAGGACAACTTAATTTAAGTTTTTGCCAACATTGTTCTTTTTACTGATTTGTATTTGTGATTCACCATAACAATCAGCTTGAGAGGTTGGTGCAAGTGCTGTTCTCAGCCTGATCACTTTTACTTTCCTTCCCCATCCCACCTCCTCACCCCCACATCCCCATTCCCTTTTCACAAGGTCTGTCTTCCTATTTTCATCCATCTTGCTACTGTTTTGCTCGTTTACTTTTTTACTCTTTGGTTTTCTTATGTGACAGAATCCATCTGATATTTAACTATCTTGTCTGATTCATTTCACTAAGCATGATGGTCTCAAAGCATATCCATTTTCCTACAAATGACTCACTCATATTTATCTTTCTCTAAGTCACAGTAGAACTTCATTGTATGTATGTATGTATTTGTGTATATCTATATATTATCCTATTTATCCATTTATGTAGGGGTTTTTTCTTTCTGAGACAAGGTCTCATGTTGTAGCTCAGGCTGGTTCTGCACTTGCTATGTAGCCCAGTATGGCCTCAAACTCACAGCTTTCCTCCTACCTCAGCCTCCCGATGACAGGCATGTGCCCAGTTTACACAGTGCTGGGGAATCAAACTCACTAGCTCTGAACTCACTAGCAGGTGCTCTAACCACTATGCTACCCCTCCAGCCTTCTACTCACCTGTCGATGCACATATTGGCTGCTTCCAAGATTTGACTATTACAAGTTGGAGCACAATTTAACCTAAAAATAGAACAAAAAAATCATAAGAAAAACAAATAAGCAGAAGAAAGGTTCATCTATAGTAATGAATGTTTTAATCCGGTCCAGCCATTGATGCTGAGAGGCTGGGGGGGATGTGTGGCCCACGAAAAATAGGGAAATCTTTGGGTGGTCCACTCAGCCATGCTGTTTCCTAAACCTGCTTTAAAAGAAAAAAATCTTTTAAAAAACCCTTCCTATGTAATAAAAGTAAATGGTAACAAAGATCCTTGAGATTTAACATTTTCACTAAAAGACTTGTTATAATAATAGAGTAAGGTCTATCAGAATTTTTGGAGGAAGGAATAATTCCAACAGGGTAGCATTCTACTAACTCAACGGTGTTAACAGAAATCCCTGAGTGGAAATCAGAAATCCATCGTCAAGTTGGTGCAAGTTGAAACCCTGAATTGCAGGGTAGCTTAAGGCTTTACACATGTGCGGAAGGTCAGCTGATAGGCTTGAGCTGGTCCTCTGCCTGGCCCAGCAATAGCGCTGCCATCTCAGTGGTTCATTCCAGACATATGAGTCACTCGGGTACTGGAATAACGGTGCTGTGGCTTCTCTGAAAGGAAAGGACTGCAGCATGCCTTCTTGCACAGACAACAGCATTGGAAATACCCGGTTCCACAGGTTTGGAGATACCGTGCCCTTGTCTTGCAGCATCTCCACGGAAGCCCAGGAGAGGCGGGACAGAGCATGCAAGTTCACAGTGATTTCACATTAGGGGAAAAATGGGATAAAGATGCGCATTTCCCAGCGCCTGTGTTGCCTGGCCCGGAGTGGGCTGGCTCTACCGCAAACCCAGAAAGCTGCCATGCTTAGTAGACTACCCAGAAGGTAACGCTATAGCTTCTCTTCTGTTCTCTCCTTGTTTGACGGGAGTGGAAGGATCACAGCTACTTTACAAATGCTTCAGCACCACCAAGGCTCGGTCACTTTACTTAGATCTCACAGATCTCACTCTTCTTTATAGAGAATGTATCTTTGCCCATTCTTTTGGTTTCATTCTAGGTGGAAGAAACTGAGCTAGACTTTTTTCCCCCTGAACAACTGTTTTTCTCTCTAGAAAATTCTGCCTGTCTCTCTTTGCCCAAAGTTCTCTTTCTAAGTTCCTAAGTCAGACATCACCTGCACCAGGACTTCTTCTAGAATCCAGTCTGGGTCAATCGAGTATTGTGCTCTCTTTTCTTATGGTCCAGTCAAATTGTCTGACAGTTTCTCTGTTGGGAAGGGGAAGATTGAGACCTTGTACCTGGTCAGGTTGTTGGCATAAAAGAGATACTCATTAAATGTTTAAAGAATAAGTTAAGTATATGAATGAGCAATGGGAATGACTTTTATTTCCTCAAATACAGAACATACAAAATCAAAAAGTAGGTGTAGGTCAGTTTCTTTGGAGGGACAGAAATTGAATTACCAGCTCCAGTTTTCTCAAGCTTTAGTAACATACTGACCACTTTTCTCACAAAAACTTAAAATATGTAGAAAGTTGCAGCCAGGCCCAGTCGTGCAGGCCTGTCATGCCAGTGCTCTGGGACACTGAGGCAGGAGCGTCACATTCATTCCAAACTCACCCTTTTTACTTGTATAACTGAACATGTGTCCCAAGTCACCTGGAGCCATAATTTTGGCTCCTGCAGTTATAGACTGTCCCGGGGCACAGCCACTGCAGAACTGCCACACAGCATGGCAGCTGCTTCTCCAGCAGCATCAGCTGCTCCCCAGGCACCTCTGAGCAGTGGGCAGCTCAGAGCTTCCCATGAGCAGCTTCCCTAGCCTGTTCTGGTGCAGATTTCCAGCGCACAGAACAATGGCTTCTCTTGCCAGCAGCTTCCACAAACCCTGAACCTCAGCCTTGTGGAGGTGGCAAGTTCTGAAACATCAGTCCTGAGCATAGTGACTGTTCTTTTATTTGTCACTTCTACATTCTTTAGAGTTCTCTTCTTACGAATTGGGACTGTTGGAGGGACTATGTCAACTTGATGGAATTAGGAAGCACCCAAGGGCAGAGCTTCCAGTGTGTGTATTGACCTCTGAGCCAGCAAGTGAGGGAAGAACATTCGCCTTTGGTGTGGGTGGCCCAACCAATAGACTGGCAGCTTGAACTAAATAAAAAGGAAGGAAGAAGGAAGATTGCTACAGCTTCTCCTTGGAGAACTCCAGCCTTTGCTGTTGCTGCTAGACATTGACTTGCTCCTGTCTCCACGTCGCTGATCTCCATCACAGATTCTCTCTGGTCTTCAGGCCTCTGCTGTCACCTTGGGCCAACAATCCACAGCACAGGTTTGCACAGACTGTCCTGAGGTCTGGGGCCAGTATTCTGTCTCATGTCTGAGCAGCCATTACACACTCCAGCTCTTGCACGTGCATTCGACGATTTGGACTCCTTGGATTTTCAAGCACTCTAAATAAATTCCCTTTTATATAGATACATAATTTCTATTAATTCTGTCTCTCCAAGAACTGTAACCAATACACTGGTCAATGCCTCACCTTCCTAATCCCCTGTTAGCCTTATTAATTCATCACATTCCATCTTTCCTGTTTACATCACTGGATGGCTTTAGATACACAGTTAGACATTAGCAAGGCTGGAGATGAG
Organism: Ctenodactylus gundi; assembly: GCA_004027205.1. Taxonomy (NCBI): domain Eukaryota; kingdom Metazoa; phylum Chordata; class Mammalia; order Rodentia; family Ctenodactylidae; genus Ctenodactylus; species Ctenodactylus gundi. Next base: position 82,478 of record PVKB01000918.1, on the reverse strand, counting down.
CTGTTGGGGCTCCACAAAAAGATGGTGTAACTCTTTCCTTTACTTTCTTAATCATTAGCCATAGAAAAGACCCACCCAAGTTTAGTAATAAGAAAGGTAACATCCTCTGAGCATGCTGACACATTCCAGGGTCTGTACAAAGTCCAAATCATGAATGATACAGTGGAAAATGCCCTCCACAAGCTCTCAAAACTAAATTTAAAAACTCACCTAGAGAATAATCAGGAACCTCCTTCTCTCTCAAGTCGGTCAACATTGTCCATTTTGAAGCCACAAGCGTGAGCGGGTCTTTTCTACGGCTAATGACTAAGAAAGTGAAGAGGGCGTGTTCTGGTTGCTTTTCATGCCGTCCCTGCTACCTGCGTCCAGATTGCTGATGTCTAACTTTGTGCCTAACACCACTGCCTGTCCCGTCCTCTAACACCTCCTTTGACAGTAGACTAGTACGCCCTTCTTAGAGTACCAGGCAGCTGGAATGATACCGCGTATCCTCAATATTGCCAGTTTCTTTCAGTTCACATACTTGCTTGAGATTCACTCATATTTACATTGCTCATTTTGGTTGTCTTCCATTTGGGGCTATTAAAAATGAAGTTATAGGGTTGGGGGCAGAGCTCAGTGGTGAAAGTGCTTGCCTACAGTACATGGGACCCTGAGTTTGATTTCCCAGCACCATATAAAATTAACAGGGCTTTGTGGCACATGCCTGAAGTCCCAGCATTCAGGAGGTTTAGAGTGGAGTTCAAAGCCAGTCTGAGCTCCACTGTGAGTTCAGAACCAACCTGTATTACAGAGAAAGCCCCTGTCTAAAAAAAAAAAAAATAGATTTTACTTTAGATATTTTTAAAATATCTGCTTTGAACTTTGTGTTTTACTTGGTGTGAAATATGAATTAAAGTTTTGGTGTTTTTTTTTTTTTTTTCTGTAAATGCACATCCAACTGTTCCAGCGCCATCTGTTGAGCAAACTCTTCTTCCTCTACCAACCGGCCTTTGAATCTTCGCCATCTTCAGGCGTCTCCTTTGGTGTGTCAATCTGGTATTTGTAAGCTCCTTTCTTTTTCATTAATCTATCCATCTCTATGCTCAAAAACATTTTCTTTACAGTAGCTAGACAATAATGTTTTACAAAAAAGTTGTACTAATGTTCCTATAGTATTTGTTCTTACAAAGTTGTTTTATGTATTTTAGTTCCTTAATGAAGTTTTTGAATCCATAGAAACAAGATAACCATTTAAGTTTTATTTGATAAATTACAGGCCAGTGCTGCAGGCCTGTAATATAAGCACCCTGGGATAGTCAGGCAGGAGGATTACAAGTTTCAACTCAACTTAGTTGAGAAAGATCCTGTTTCAAAATCAGAACTAAAAATGGGCTAGGGATGTAGCTCAGTGTGAAGGCCCTGGTTTTAATCTCCACCACCAAAAATTGTGTGTGTGTGTGTGTGTGTGTGTGTGTGTGTGTGTGTGTGCGTGTGTGTGCGTGTTTAAAATTTTTAAAGACTCATAATGTCTGATAATTGTGTGAGTATAGGACAAAATACTGTCATACACTGTCAGTGGCATGCAAATGGGGAATGGCATTTGCTCTGGTTCGGATCTGGAATGTCCGCCAAAAGCCTCATGCGTTTGGAACCCTGTGCTGCTGCGAGGTGGGGTCTGGCTGGAAGGGAGGATGCTTGGGGTTGGACCTGAAAGGATTGTGTCAATTTGTTGAGGTTGGGGGCACCCGGAGCTTGCGGGGGTGTGTTATTGATTTGTGAGTCAGAAAGTGAGAGAGGGGCACTTACCTTGGGTGTATGTGGCCTAACCAGCAGCTTGAACTAAGTAGAGAAAGAAAGAAAAAACACGGTTACAGCTTCTTCCCGGGAGGCTCTGATATAGGCTTGCGTCTCCAGACACTGACGTGCTCTGGCCTCTCTTGGCTCCTGCTTCACTTGGCTTGTTGTCTGCAATGCTGTGAGCAGCTTTCCAATCTCTGCCATGTGCTTCCATAATTGCTGGTTGCCCACGAATGGACTGAGAGAGACCTGAAACTATAAACCATAATAAATCTTTCCTATCTTAACTTGTGAATGTTGGATATGGATACTTTGTCCTAGAAACAAATAAGCAACCAAGACAGCATTTTTAAAAAGGACTTGTCTGTTTCCTTCTAGATTTAATAGATCCATTTAAAAAGTGCTAGTAGAGGACAGGGTGGTCTGGGAAGAGGGCAGCCTCAATGAGTCTGTGCCATCCTCCTCTACTCCCTAGCGTTTGTGAGTGACATAGCTGCCACTGCTTCCAGATTCCCACTGTTTCTCTTGATATAATGAAGAGACTTTGGGCTTCTCCAGCAACCTGATGCAGAGGCATCGTGCTAGCTCTTTTCCCCTCTTGAGCTAGAAAGCAAACCTAAGGACTGGCAGGAACCTGTGTTGACTAAAGTATAAAGGGTCCTGTAGCTAAAGACTGAAAATGTACAGGCTGTAAAAGAGAAGTCTGTGTGGCTCACTTTAGGATTAGCTGAGTAAAAGGAGCAGAGCTGGGTTAAATACTCCTTGATCCCAAGGCTGGAAGAGACTTGCTGCCAAGAAGAGCACAAAGAACCAGGAAGGGGTCAAATGGCAGTCCTGGAGAGAAACTACGCTTCTCCTGCAACTGTCACGGCCATCAAAGGCCCTTCCACAGCTATGCCGAGGCCCCTGGGATGAAGAGAACCATAAAAAGCCCAAGGCACAGGGGCCAGTGGAAGAAGTAGCAAAATACACAGGGGCAGCTGTGTGTGTGTGTGTGTGTGTGTGTGTGTGTGTGTGTGTGTGTGTGTGTGTATTCAGGAGGGTCAGTGGAGCCTGTGCGACTGTGCTGTCTGTCCACACCTAAGTTTATGGAATGCTCCCTCTTTGTTTTGGAGCAGAGCCAGGCTGCGGAGAAAGGAAGAGGACTGCAGGCCAGAGTCCTGAACCAAGAGTGACCCTACCTGCACTGTCCCTTCCCAGAGCAAATCTCCAAGAACTCCCAGGCCTCTAAATGCCAAGCCTAGGCCCAGAGTGCAATGGTGAAGAACTATCACAGTTGCTGAAGTAGGGAACTTTTTTTCTGCCTGAGGCTATTTGGCTACTAAACACATTTGTGGGCTAGACTAAACAAATGACCAGCTCAAAACTTAACTAGCTGTATCTGGTAAAACATTCAGTTAACTCACCATGAATCTTGCATTGGCTGGGCCAGATCATATGACTGGAAGGTCAGACATTTCTCCCATACCTCTCAGGATAGAACATATTTTACATGGCAGTTTATACATTGGATTTACAAATTTTATGTGGTTAGACAAATGGTATGTGGGTCTGTCCTTACAGACCTGTGCCTGCCCACATGTTGGGACAGCCTTTTACATGGCAAACTTTGAGCCATGAGTCACTGGAGAGAGAAACGGCAGTGGGTGGGCTGGTGGGGGCTACAGAGAAATGCTTCATATGCCACTGCAGACCGTGGCATCTCAGGCTATGATAGCACTCAGTTGACACTGACAAGGCTAGTCTCTTAATCCAGGTGTGGTGGTGCACACCTGCAGCCCCAGCTACTTGAGATTATCTGAGGCAGGAGGAACACATGAGCTGAGACTTAGATATGGAGTGAAGCTCCATGTAAAAACATTCCCTACCTTTTATTCTGGTTCTTAAATTAAAAATGGGAAATCACCATTTAATACAATCTTCAGTTTTCAAAAGAAAGCTCTGTGTGGCCCCAGTAGGTATTTATGCGACCCTGACTTTGGTTCCCAGGCTCCTGGGCTTCTTGGATACTTCTGCTGGACTAGGAAGAACAGCAGCTTTGGAAGAAAAAAAAAAAAACAGTGTTGACAGAAGTTCTAGGATGGACAGAGAGGGGACTACACAAACCGTGAAGCCTTTTTCCCTGGCTGGAAATGGATCCCTCTTCTCTGTGTCTGGAAACAGCCTGAAATCTCACACCTGAGCTTTAACTACAGTGTAGCTTTGTTTATTTTATATGAACTCGGTGGCTGGCCCTCCATTTAGGACAAGTTATTTGACCTGTGAGCCTTACTTTTAACATCTTAAAATGGAAGTAAAAATAACAGGGTTGACATGAGGATTAAATGATATAATGCACATCAAACTTTCTTTGTGCTTACTGAATGTTGGCTGCTGACCCTACCCACCAGGTGGAGGGACACAGCTTCCCTGAAAGTCACTCGCATCATGGACACATAGCTTTGTTTTGTACATGAGGATGGGAGTTTGTAGTGTTTAGAATGTATGTTACAACTTACTCTCTTTGGAAAATGATATGTCAGTAACAGCTGAGTTGGGAAGAACTGATGACGTGTTAAAGTAAACTCAGATTAGTGCTGAGGCCTCAAGAGCCTCCACTGCGGGTGGCTCGCAATCAGTTGAGATTTGTGGATAAAGGCCAAGATTCCTTTTTCCAAGTTCCAATCTATTTTTGTCAGCAAGGAGAGGTGACTTATTCTGTAGTCATTCGTGTAGTCCTGTGATCACATACATGATCTAAATCTGCCCTTTAGTTGATTAAGATGTAGCAGTTAGCCAGGCCTTGCGATACAGGCCTATAATCCTACCACTCTGAGGGGCACAGGCAAGAGAATCACACGTTTGAGCCCAGCCTGGGCAACTTAGCAAATTAGGAAGACCCTGTCTCAAAATCAAAAGTAAAATAATTGGCTAGAGATGTAGCTCAGTGAGAAGGCCCTGGGCTCGATCCCCACTCCCAACACACACACACGTGCACATGCACAAAAGATGTGCACAGATGTATTCATATGGTCAGCAGAATGAATCAGCTAGATATTTGACAGAACTGCACCAAAGCCAACAACCATCTTGTACATGAAATTTTATGATTCTTAAAGTCAAAGTAGGAAAAAAAAAAAGCTATGGTGATCTGTGTTCTCTGTAGAGAAATATGAAATCTAGGGAAAAAAGAAACATTAAGTTGTGTAGAGCTATCACTTGATGCTACGAAGTGACAGGAATGTTCCCCACTCCACCCTCGTTTCCTGCTTCCTTTGGATTTCAGCACGGAGCTGGGCCTGGCCCAAGAAGTGACAAGGAACAGATAGGCACATTTAAAATGCACACATGTGGCAAAATGCCTGCAAGACGAGGCTTGGGGCTTTCTCCTCTAAGCAGCTGGTCTTCCTGGGACAGTTGGTTAGATGATGATAGCCATGCTCCTCTCATTAAAAAAAGAATGTTCTATGATCTGGCTTCATGTCATAGCATCAATTTTAGGATTTTACCAGCATTCGTCAAGTACAAGAGGGGATCCTTAGTCCCAGCTTCCCCCACTCCACATGCATACCTGGCCTTAGTTCCTGCTTCTCCCTGGGACTTTCTTGGTTTTAAAATGCCATCGATAAATCAAAAACAAGAGTCAAATCCAGGCTTGTTCCACTCTGAAGTTGTGCTACTTTCATCAAAATGGTATCAAAATCTTCCAAATCATTAATTTGTGGCGTGTCACTCATCTACTGCTTTTTCTACTAAAATCTTATATTATATGTGATGTAGGGTGATAAAAATTCTACTTGATTTTTGGAAGAAATAATAAAAATCACTTATCAAATTTATATAGAGATCTCCTGTTCTTTTTTTTTTAAATAAAAGTTTAGAATATAATAGTAATAGCTTCCACATTCTTGAAGACAGCTATTTGGGTGAAGGGAACATTTTAACCAACTTTCTTTCCCAGTTGACCTTTCTGGATTGACAATAAGATTCAGTGTTTTTGAAATATTTAAAAATATTGGGAGTTTACTTGAAAGAATATTGAACGGTGCATAGAATAGACATGACCAGTCAGGCGGCAGACATAACTATTTTCATGTAATGATCAGCTCCATTGCTCTGTCCTCTCAGCTGGCTGCCATTTTCTAGCTTTTTGCCATTTGTTTCCTCCTGCCTCACAGTGTTGCCCCCAGAGGCCTGAGCACTGTGCAGATTGTACACACAGTCCCATGGCATTCCTTCCCATCCACGTACTTCTTTCCTTTGCTTCCCTCTTTCAAGGTGGTGCTCAGAGTCACCTGGGAAGCTTTCTGAATTCTGTTTCACATGCTCAGAATGCAGACAGCTTCCCAGGTGACTCTTACTCTTTAACTCGGTCGCTTATCTCTGGGAAAGCAGTATAGCAAGGCTGAGCACTGCCTTGAAAGAGGGAAGCAAAAGAAAAAAGGGTGTGCATACAGCTCTCGCCTAGCAGGGATGAGGCCCTGGTTCCATCAGCAACAAATGGAAAATCTCAGAAATGAGTATCTCAAGGCTTCACCTAGCCACCAAGCTGAAAGAGGAGCTCCTCCTATAGGCACTTTGAGAAGAATTCAGTAGTAGCAGAGAAAGGTAGTGGTCAAAGAATGTGATATTCCATCAGCAACCAACGGAACCTACAAATACAGAACCTGTACACAGAGAACTGACCTGTACACAGCATCTCACGTTCATGATGCCAGTGAGGATGGATGGTATCCTACCTGTGTTTCTGTTTCTGACTGAATGTAGTGGGTACAATTTGCAAAGCGCTCAGATCTCAAGTTGCCTCCATTTACATACAAAAGCCTCCAAACTATCTGTCTTTATAGATGAGTAGTATTTCATTGTGTATAAATACCACAATTTATGTATCCATTGGTCTGCTGATGGGTATTTTGGTGTCTTCCACATTTTAGCCATTGTTAGTTGTGCTGCTATGACCCTGCGTATACACGTATCTCTGCGTTGTTTTTAACTCTTTTGGGAATATTACCCAAAGAGGTATTGCTGGATCAAAGGGGATATTTTTTTTCCAGTTTTTTGAAGGACTTCCATACTGCTTTCCACAGTGGTTGTACCAGTTTACATGCCCAGTAGCAGTGCAGGAGGGCTTCTTTTTCCCCACAGCCTTGCCAGCACTCATTGCTGTTTGAGTTCTTGATATGGGCCAATCTCTTTGGAGTTAGATGGTATCTTGGTGATGTTTTGATTTGCATCTCTTTTATGACTAAATACGTTGAACATCTTTTCATGCATTTATTGGCCATTTGAACTTCTTTATCTGAGAACTGCCTATTCATTTCTTTTGCCTATTTTTAAATAGGGTCTTTGATTTTGAGGGGCTTCCTTTTCTTCAGTTCCCTGAATATTCTGGTTATAAGCCTCCTATCTGAGGTATTGGTGGTATTTTCTTTCAGTCTGTCGGTTCTCTTTTTACCCTCTTGATAATTTCCTTTGCCGTGCAGAAACTTTTTAATTTGACATAATCCTACTTGTTAATTCTGGGGCTATTTCATTTGCTTTTGGTGTCTTATTAAGAAAGTCTTTGCCTACACCTATGTCTTTTAGATATTTGCCTAATTTATCTTACAGAAGGTTCAGTGTTTCTGTTTTAATTTCTAGGTCTTGATCCACTTTGATTTGATTTTGGTGCATGGTGACAGGTGTGTGTCTATATTCATTCTTCTGCATGTGGATGCCCAATTTTCCCAGTACCACTTGTTGAAGTGGCTATCCTTTTTTTCCAGTGTATGCTTTTGGGTCCTTTATCAAAAATTAGGTAGCTGAGGGTATTTGGCTTTACCTCTGCATCCATTCTGTTCCACTGGTCTATTTTTTTTCTTTTTGCCAGTACCATACTGTTTTTACAACTATTATTTTACAGAATAACTTAATGTCTGGTATTGTAATGCCTCCTGCTTTCGTCGAGTTACTCAAGATTGCTTTGGTTCGGCTATTCTAGGTCTTTGGTTCTATATGAATTTAAGGATTATTTTTTCAAGTTCTGTGGAAAAAACTATTGGCATTTTCTTTGCATTGAACCCATATAACAGTTTTGGCAGTATGTTCATTTTTGACTCTATTGATTCTGCCTATCCAAGAACGGACGATATCTTTCCATTTTCTGATGTCGTCTACAACTTATTTCTTCAATGTAATGTAGTTTTCTTTATGTAGGTCCTTCACTTCCTTGGTTAGTATTGTGGTTTGGCTCTGGAATGTCACCCAAAAGTTTCACATATTTAAATGCTATGGATTGTGTTGTTGTGTTGTACTATGTGCTGTTGGTAGATTGGGGCCTGGCCTGGAGGGGTGGATTATTGGCGTGTAGTGGGGATTTACCACACCTTCCACACCTGGATCCAGGAGGGGCTGATCACTGGGAGAAGACCTGGAAGGACACATAAGCTGCTTTCTGCCTTCCTGGGAGGACCAGTCTTAACTAGTCTCAACTTGCCTGCCTGTTTGCGATGTCATGAGAAGCTGCCTCCACCTCTGCCTCTGCCATGTACTTCGATTGCTGCCGGCCGCCCCTGAATGGACTGTGACCCTCTAAAACTGTGAGCTAAAATAAAGCATTTGTCCCCTAAATTAGTGGATGTCGGGTAGTGAGTCACAGCAATGAACAAGTAACTAAGACAGTTAGGTATAATCCTAGGTACTTAATTTTTTGCTGGGCTATTGAGAATGGGATTATTGTTCTGAGCTCTTTCTCCGTGGGTTCATTGTTAGTGCAGAGAAAAGCTAATGATATTTTAATATTGATTTTGTAACCTGTGATTTGTCTCAATCTGTTTATTATTTCCAAGAGTTTCATAGTGGAGCTTTTGGGGTCTTCTATATAGATAATCATATCATCTGCAAATAAGAATAGTTCGACTTCCTCCTTCCCAATGCTAATTCCCTTTATTTCTTTTTCCTGCCTTATTGATATAGCAAGTGTTTCAAGGAATAGGCTGAATTACAGTGGTAAGATTGGACAGCCTTGCTGTGTTCCAGAAATGCTTTCAATTTTTCTCCATTTACTATGATATTTGCATTAGGTTTGGCATATATGGCTTCTATGAGCTTGAGATAAGGCCCTTCTATACCTATTTTTCTCAGAGTTTTTATCATGAAAGGGAGTTTTATCAAAGGCTTTTTCTGTATCAATTGAGATGATCATGTAGTTTTTGTTTTTGCTTTTGTGGATGTGGTGTATTACATTGATTGATTTATATATGTTGTATCAGCCTTGCATCCTAGGAATGAAGCCCACTTGATCATGGTGTATGATCTTCCTGATTACTTGTTGGATTCTATTTCCCAGAATCTTATCTTTAAGAATCTTTGCATCTAGGACTTCCAGTCAAGATGGTGGCTAAGTAACAGAGCTGCACAATGTCTCTTCCTCATCAACCTAATATAAAAGTGGAGAATTTCTTCACCCATGCCTCGTATACCACCTTAGATATTCCCTCTCATACACATCAAGAATATTCTAACTTTGGCTTTTGACCATCAAAGATGAGGGCTCACCAACTATGGTACCCATAGGGCCTTTCTTGTGGCTGCTCTTTCATTGGCTATGCTTCACACTTCCTCTGTCATTTCCTTTATTTAAAGAATTTCCTGTGAAAAACATTTTGGGAAAGGTCTTATGGTAACAAATTCATTTAAGTTTTTCATCTAAAAAAGTGCATTACCTTCATTCCTACAAGATAATCGTTGAGGCAGAATTCTGCTGTGAAATTCTCCTTAAGCAGTTAAGAAATGTGTCACTCTCTGCTGTCTGCATGTGTATCTTCTGATCAGAAATACACTGGGATCCTAGTTTTTTTTCTCCCTGTAGGTAATAAGAAATTACTTTTCAGTGCTGCTATTTTTTTGTCTTCTTCTTTATAAACTGTATGATGATGCATCTAAGCATGGATTTCTTTGAGTTCACTCACCCTGTTTGGGGATTCCCTGGCACTAAATTTCATATGGTGGAAGTTGCTAGTGACTTCAATATGAAAAGTTTATTCAGAGGCTGAAGGAATAGCACAGTGATTAAAGTGCTTGCCTAGCAAGTTTAAGGCCCAGACTTCAATTCCCCAACCCTACATAAATCTGGCATGTTTGTAATCCCAGCACTCAAGAGACTGAGGCAGGAGGGTTGGCCATGAGTTCCAGGCTAGCCTGGGCTACATTGTGAGTTCGGGACCAGCATGGGCTACAGAGTGAGACCATGTCTTAGAGAGAGAGAGAGAGAGAGAGAGAGAGAGAGAGAGAGAGAGAGAGAGAGAGAGAGAAATGAAAAAAGTTTATGCATAGTGGGAGAAAGCAGGACTGGTGTGGGTTTATGACATTAGAGATTAAGAAGCTATAGTAGGAGAAAACAGGAAGAATTGTGTTACAAAGTGGAGCAAATAAATAAGGAAGTTGCTAGGGGAGAAAGAGTTTATTTTCTCAGATGAAGGAAATGACAGTGTATATGCTCCTTGGAATGTCCTGGAGGGGCCAGAAAAATGATGTAGGAGAGATGAAATGTTGGTTTTGGGGGGCTTATGTCACTTTTAAAATTGGGTGGAACTTACTTAATTCCTAACACATCAGTCTCAAGGTCACCAGGAGGTGACCTAAGTGAGGTGGAGTCCTCATGAATGGAGTGGTGGCCTTACAGAAGGCTTGAGGGATGGGGCAGAAGGAGTGTGAAAAACAAAGGGAAAAGATATGTGATAAGTGCATACACTGTGGAAATGTGGTGAGAACCACCAGCTCTTGCCCTGATCAATGCCCAGTAACTCCAGTTGGAGTGGTTGGGCATATATCTGGTAATCTGGTGGCAGAAAGCAGCGAAGTCAGCTTTAGTCTCTCATTAGTTTCCGTTTTCCTTGTCTCCAGCCCCCTCATGTCCTACTGTCCTCAAGGACTGGCTCTTGAACAAACTACAGGAAATAACAGTACCGAGACAGACTGAAGGCAGCAGTTGCAGGTATGGGCTCTGTGTCGCAAGCCAGGGTTGAGAGAAGCACAGCACCATCTGCTGGGAGCAGCATGAGCTCCGAGCTCAAGGGAGTTAAGGTTCGTCATCAGAAGGTGCCACCGTCCTCTCTGTCACATCATTTGTCAAGCTGAGTTTTTAGCCACCACTGAAATAAAAGCAAAAATTGCACAAGAATCACAAGAAGTATCCAATCAAACTCCAACGTTTAAGGACTTGTAGAGTACCCAAAAGCCACACGCCTCACTACATCGCTGCAGTTAAGAGTAACTTTTTAACATTTTAATTTATGTATACTATCTCAAAACACTACTAAATGGCTAAAAATACGTTGTTATAAACTATCACCAAATGTCTAGTTTTCATAAGAATACTGAATGATAAATCACAATTTTCTGGACCATTCTGTCGGGTTTCAGGGCTGTGTGTTTATGAGACAGACATTCACCTTCGTGTATCTTTAGGTCAGCCATGCTGGTGTAGATACAGCTCCCAAGAATCTGTCTTCTTGCTGCAAACAACACACCCAAAGTGGCAACACGGAAGTGCAAGGTCAGGATGCATCTCACTGTGCAAAGCTTCCTGCAGCGTCTGGAGCTGAAGAAGCATGCATAACTGAAAGGAAGGGGCCAGGAAGGTGTGGTCCAAGGAACGAGCTGGCGGAGGGAAGCAGCCATGCAAGGGTATCCCCCTCACCGTACATGCACAGCTCCAAGCTGGTAGGTATTTCTCAATAACATTCAGTCAAAAAAGGATGCTCTCTTCTAACAAAAATATCCCCAGGAGAGTGCATGCTTACCACACTTTATTTTTTGGTGAGGGCTACTTGGCATAGATTTCACAGAATGATGGAGTTAAAACTTGTGGCAGAACCACCACAGCAAAGATGTCTGTGGGTGAAGTGAAATATTTTAAGCATCCCAATTTGCTGGTGTGAACCTTCGCACCCATACTTACGTCTCGTGTTCTGATGAAATGGTATATGAAAAGTACCAGGACCAGCACCATACCTGAAATGTCTAAATTACCAACAGGTTATTCTCTGACAACCACCAGAAGGTGGGATGATTTTTTATCTTTATGTAAAAACTTACACTTTGAAATCAAGGTGATCAAATAGTCAGACAAGCAGTAAAAAATGTGAATCGTGCAGTTTATTAAAATGTTATTTTTCTGAACTTAATGCTTTTGGTTCAATCAGCTTTATAAAGTGAAAATGTGTGATTTTTCTCATTCTAAGTAAATATGCCCTTTCATATCTAATTTGTTTTCAGATTCTTGTAGCACTTTTCCTATAAAAATTGGACATTGGATGTCTTAGTTAATAGTTCTTAACATATGAGAATTAGTCACTCAGTCCTTCCCTATCACTTATGATAGGAAACGAAGCTACCCTGACAGCTGTCATTTGGATTTCCAGGCACTACAGGCAATTGCCAGGAGCACAGATTTTATTTCCAGTGCTGTGACACCGTGTGATCTATTTGAACACTAAGGAACCACTACTCGGTGTGTAGGTGTGGGGACATTATAGTTGTATTAAAATAGTTATCTTATGGAGATACAAAATAAATAGTAGTAGACAAATAATATATCTAGGTTTAATTTAAAAATACTAGTGGAAAGGTGGATATGGCAGGTCTGACTTATAAGTTGACAGTTTGGGATCCAGTTAATGGGTGTCTAAAAGTATATATCATATTAGTGTGTGTGTGTGTGTGTGCACGCACACACACTTAAATTTCTCTATGACGAAACACATTAAGGTGTCCAACCTGATTATCAACCCTAAGACACCTCAGCACTTGTGCCTCTGTTCTCTGGCACCTGACACTGGAACCTCACTGCTATCTGAAATGTTTGCTTCCCCTTCCATCCTCCGTGCTGCTTTTCTCCTCACTCTAGAAACTATCTCATGAACAGGCTCCTCCTCACCCTTCAGTCACTGGTGTGGAAAAGGAAGACAGCTTCCACAGGGCCCCTTATAGGCTTATGAGGAGGAGGCAGCATCAGCTATAGGACAACTCGTGCAAATCCAAACCATCTCTACCTCCACCGTGGCCGCCATGAATAACTGTACCAACCTACCAGAGAAATAAAGAATATCAGGTGAGAAAACATGTCAAAAGGAAACCATCTGACACTCTGTTACTTTATTTCTCACAGAATAACACAAAAGTAACCGACAGAGAAATCCGGATAGAAATCAGGGTCAACGTGGATGAACTGCACTGAAGTGCGCTGACAGTGACTCGAACAACCTTTTGGATAAACTCCATACATTCGAAGAGTCTGAAATCTTTGCCACCAAGGGAATTTTGAAGTTTTTCTTCTTCAAGGTATGAGGAGGAATAGTCCAGCGAATGGTTTTTGGTGTAATCATCAGTGAATCTGCCGGTACACACGCATAAAAAAAGGGAACAGAGTTTTCTTTTCTTTTGAAATGGAAGGCGATGTCCTCATGGGAAGGTTTTGATGTTGACCTGTGTTTCTGAAGGGGATAATATGATATTTCTAGCTCATTATCATGCAATTCACTCTTCTGTGTATGTTTCTCTTTCTTGTTTATGTGACCGTGATCATGGTCCCTAGGGACATAGCTCTTTCTAGCCTTCTTCCTTTGATTCCTTTCTGGATGCACATGACACTTGCCTTGGCTTTTTGTGACGTGTAATCTAATATTTGTTTCAGTTAAGGGAGCTACAAAGTAACTTGTTTCACTGCTTGTAGCCCATGAAATCTTGTTACCAAATGATATGGAAGACGATGTTGTACTCTGGATGTCCAGAGTAGTTAAGGAGCTATAATCCAACCAATCAGGAGATTGTGTTTTGGAGGATGATCTATGTTTTTTATCTTTGTGCAATTTATAGGAAGGTGGTGTCATAAATAAGGTTTGTTTTTTATAGGCTCTAGTGTGATGAGAACTTGAGTCTTCACTGTAAAATGGTTTCAGATAAGTTGTAGTTTGTTTCTTCTTATAGAGATATTCCAGAGGAATGCCTTTCTGTAATTCAAATGGAATGTCTTGTGATTCACGACTTAAGTGAGCACTGCTTTCTAAAAATACATAATCATTGCTATTGCCTACTTCAAGAGTTGGGCACTTCTCCAAGTTAGATGAACTTTCAATATTTATCTGACTATTAATAAAATCACCAAAAATCTTATTTGACTGTGAATCAATTAAACTAGTAGCTTTTTCCTGAGACTTTGTGTCAAAAGATTTATATGTATCTGTTGCCTGAAATGTTATGTGAGATGGCTTATCTTTTCTTGAAGTCACACGGGATTCTAACTCTGAAAGAATACTCGTATCTTTCTGTGCCATGCTGTGTAGACCAGGGTCAAAGGCATGCCTATTTGTTGACTCCAGAAATTTCCTGAGAAGAAATGAGCTTTCATGGAGACTTTGCTTTTTGAAAGAAGAATGTTGCTGTAATCGTTCCGTATCACAGAAAAGAGTGTGACTTTCTCTACTATCACCTACATTTCCACATGACGGGTTTGTGTTTAATGTGGGCTTAACTTTAGGGGGTACATTTGGTTTAGGGACTGTACTTTCAGCAGAACGGCCCTGGAGAAAACGAAGGTACTTTTTTTGTAAGTCAAGATCTATTTGATGGAAAGATTTTTCTTCAAAAAGTAACAAAATTTTGTTTTTTTGCTTTGGTACTTCGACAGCAGAATGGATACATTTAAATAAAGGTTTTGTTGTAACCTGAATGTTGGCTATTGCATAAGATTCTCTCACAATTTTGGAAAAGGCACTCATTCTTATCTCCAATGTTTTCACAGAAAAGTGCATAAGAAGTCTGTCTTTTCCTTTTACTGAGTATTTTTGGAGAATGTGAGGCCACAATGGTGTCTCACTAGCAGAAGTCACTAAAGATCTTCCACTTTCTGTGTTTTTATTCTTTAACTTCGTGAGGTTCTCCTTATGGCTACTTGAAACATTACCTATCAATGTATTTATACTGCTGAAGAGAGAGATATCTTTTTGGTAATTGTATTTTAGGTTATATTTGGTAGAATCAAACCCTTCTGGAGACACAAAACTTGTTTTTTTATGTCTCGGATATAGTCTCCAGTGATTACCTTCGGAAACATCCTCTTTTAGATGAAAATTAAACTTTTCTATGGATATTTTGGCCATCTCTGGTATTAAATTCAATTTTATTTCAAGTACTTTTGACTTAAAATGATCAGTGAGCCTATTATTTTCTTCAGGTGTAATAAGTTTTAAAAGAGGTGTGTGTTTCAAGTTGTCATGTGCAGCTATTGATAGTGTAGCTGGAACCTCTAGAAAAGGTGGTGACTCCAAGTCAGCAAGTTTATAGGCTTTTTCTAGTTTGTCAGAAGAAACTTTGTCTTGGGTCACGTTCTTTAGCAGGGATTCAACAGTAGTTTTAGTTGCTTTATAAAGAGAAAATAAACAGTCAGCACTTGTGTCACCTGCAAGTACTTTGATTTCATCACTTTTCGCTTGAGATGTAGGCACGACTCCTGAAACAGCTTCCTCCGGCTGGGCCTTTGGCATGGTCGTGAGCCACCGCAGCTCGTGCTGGTCCTTTTCTTCAGGAAGCAAGGAACTCCTGCTGGTGTCAAGTAGCCGAGTTCCACACTGTGGTTCTTTTGCCTCCCGATGTGGAACTTGCTCACTCGTGTGGGTTTCCACCATGTCGTTAAACATCAATGGATGTTCTGCGGGCATCAGAATGTGGTGTGGCATCTTTTCTTCTTGCTTCCTCACAGGCAAGTCAGGTGTTTTTCTGATTCTTAAGTCATCTGGCACTGGAGCATTCTTTTCTTTTGTTTGTGGCTTAAATTCTTTTTTATTTATTTCACTTTTTAAGTTTCTCTCTGAATTAACAGGAGAAAAATTTTGCATTTGTTGTTCATTCACCCCCAAAAGCTGGGAATCTGGCAGGACTGCACTGGCAACATTCTGCTCCCCTGTTCCAACTGACAATTGGTCCCTTTTATCAATGTCACCAGTGTTTGGTAATTTCATCTGTAATTCAGATAGAGAGACTACCTTTCTCCTTTCTACATTTGTCTCAGATTCTCCTGTTTCTTCAGTGCAGGGTGGACTCAACTTGCAAACAGAAAGATTTCTGATGAATACCCCCGAGGCACTTTTATTCCACAAAGCTGTGCTCTTTTGCTTTTTAAAGTCATCTTTTAATTTCACTCTATTGCTGGAAGCTCCACATCCAGTGATACCAAGAGTTTGTGAAACTGGGTGATCTGAAATTTTCATAGTCAAATGTTTGGGATCTGTTATTATTAATCTGCCACTGCAATCCTTAAGAGGCACACAGCCATAAAAGGAATACAGAACTTTTTTTTGAAGTGATTTTTGTACCTGCACATTCTGTTTTTCTTTAGCCAATTTTTGTTTCTTTTTATGCTCTTGCTTGACATGCCAGGAATGGCTTGAATCCATTTTCTTCTTCTCTGACTCAGCTGTTCTGTTCTTCTGCTTTTCTATTTTGTCTTCCTTAATATATGTACCTCTGCTTGTGTCTGCTTTCAGTTTCCCCTCTTCCTGATTCTCAGGACAGATATTGTCCATTTCCAATCTATTCTGTTTTAGGTTTTCTCTTACAGATTCCCTTGCTGCATTTGGGTCAGCTCTGTTTGTTCCTCCCGGCTTTCCTGGCCGATGTGGAGTAGCCTGGCGTGCACCAAGGGACTCCTGAAGCACTTCTGGAGCACGTTCCTTTTGTTCTTGCTCAGCTCGTTTAACAATGTTTTCACATTTCCCCTTTATTGGCCCTCTAGTTGCTGTTTTCTGGACATGGGATAATTCCTTTTGCTGTGCAAAAGGGAATCCTGTAATTCCTGGGGTGTCTTTGTCTATTCTGTTCTTGGAATCCAGATAAACGAGAGGTGCTGATGGTATGGAAAGAAAGCTCCTTGACAGAACCACACAATATTCACTTTCATCTTTTTTCTCCAGCATCTTCATGTTCAGCACAAATTCCTTCGCTTTAAGAATCTCTGAAATGGGCGACATCGTTGCCTCTTTGCGGTGTATCACAACCCTCATGTCTGCTGTTTTCAGTTCACACTGTCTCTCTTGCTGTTGTGTATGTTCTTTTCTCTTTCTTACATGGCCACTCGTGGTCTCAGTGTCTGTTGTTTTCTCTGCCTCTGATAGTGTTGACAGTACTAGTGGACGGAGAGAAGATGTTTTATTTCCAAGCCTTTCTTTCTCCATTTGTTTGCCTTTATCCATTTTAAGGGTAGGTGGAGAGGGTCTGGAGGCAGTACCTTTTCTTAGAACGATCACACCTCGTGCTTTGCCTTGATGCTCATGGTCCTCTTGCTTGTGCCTTCTAATATGTATATGGAGTTCTGATCTGTGGAGCTTAGAGGAAGCAGGTGATTTCTTTGACTTCAAAGTTATATCTGTACCTCTCCTGTCAACTATTTTTTCTCTATCTATTTCTTCTTTCCCAAGAATGTCTTGCTTTTTGGCTTTAACAACTTTCATGCTATCACTACCAACTGACTCTGTAGGTACTCTTTCCCCAGAACTTGACAATGTTTGAAAAGCAGGCCTGGAATATTTTAGCACTTCCTCATCTGATCCTATTTTTTTATCCAGCTTGAGGTGGGGTAGAGATGGTGAAGAATCAGATTTGGTCAGAACCTCACCTGGCTCACTTTTACTCTCCTGTAACTCCACTTCTTGACATTTGAGGAAAATAATGACCTTTACTATTTGCGCTGCACACTCTTCACTGTTCTTTTGCTTATGTTGTTTTCCATTTTGTAGACTGATCAGAATATCACCATGAATTGGCTTTAGGTCTATGTGTCCTTCAGAATCTGATGATGGTTCCTTAAAGTTTACTGTGAAATCAGAAGATTTTGTTGACATGGGTGCACTTTCTTCCTTGATTTTAGTATTCGGGTTGAGGAAAAGTTGGGGAGACCTACCAGTAGAAGTGTTTGTCAGCATTATAACTGGCTCCTGTTTATCTTCCTGAACCTTTTTTTCTCGTTCCTTATTTTTGCAATGAAGGTCACTTAAATTGTGTGTACGTAATATAAGTGATTCCTTTGTCTTCAAGTATATATCCTTGGAATCTATTATATTATTCATACTCACAACTCTTTCCTTACCCTTCTTCTCTTCCACTAACATATGCTCTTTTGATCCTTTTACATCACTTGAAAGGTCTCCTTCAGTTGCTTTTGAACATTCTGTTCTCCCTGCATCTGACAATTCCTCAGACTGCAATTGTAAGAAAGACAATTTTGCAATTCTGTTTGAAATGTGTATCATTAGTTCTTTTTTATCTTCCTGCATCTTTCTCTTTTGCTCTTTGTTTTTCCACTGCAATTCTTTGGTACTGACTATATGACAGAGCGGTAATTTCCTTACCTTCCAATTTACACATCTGGGGAATAGTTTGTCTTTCATATCCATTTTGAGTTTATCTGTTTCTTCTTCCTGTGTTTTAGACTGTATTGGTTCTTTCATTTTGCTTAACTTAGTATATGCTTTTTTATCTGAATCAGATACACCCTGAGTCTTTAGTGGAGGAAAATAGAACTGTGTTCTTCCTACTACAACTTCCTTTTTACTCGGTCTAGTGTCTAGTTTCAGGTTAGATAGGGAAGGAAGTGAAGAAACGGTTTTTCTCAGAACCACCTCCAATTCACTGTGCCCTTCCTTTACTCCTTTATTTTGCTCTTTAACATACACAGGCAGCTTCTTCTCACTGTATGTATGTGCTACTTGGGTTGTCTCTGCTCCCAAACCTGCTCTTTTGGCGAGCAGTGTGTCATCTGCGCGTTCCGTTTTTACTCTGTCCTCTGCCTCTTTAATGGGCTTCTGTTGGTTTGCTTCTAATATTACATTATGTATGCCACTACTTTCATTTGAATCTCCATCTCTAATCTTCCCTGATTCTGAAGACAAAGGAAACTTTTCTTCTGAAGGAGAGAAGCTACTGCGAGGCGGAGCAGGTCTGGAAGGATATGTTTTTGTCAGAACCACGTTGAAGTCTCTTGTCCTTTCCCGCTTCTCTCCTACTTTTACTTTAATGTTCCACTGTGGTTCCTTTTTCTCACTTAGGGTATTGTGCTCCTTGGTGACGGGCTTATAAAGAGATGCTGCTACATCTGTCTTGAAAATGACACCACCAGGGTGCCTCAAACTATCCACGTCTCCAGTTTGTACCCTCTCCTCTCTCTGTGGTAAATTTTGTTTTCTTTTCTTCTCCTGCCTTGCAGTAGGCTCTGCAGTTGCTGTTTGTTCCAGAGGTGGTGACTTCTGAAGTCCAGGATGGGGTGCAGAGCTTTCTACTATTCTGGGTTCACAGGTTTCTTCTTTTGTAATGCCCAAGTTAGAGAGAGCTGAAGAAGTGACACAAACACAGGTTTTGCTCAGAAGCACAACTGTTTCCTCACTGCCTTCCTGCATCCGTTTTCTCTGTTCTTTGATTTTCACTTGCAGGTTCTTCGTTTTGAGAATATAAGAAAGGGGTGACCTCTTTGTCTTCATACGAACTAACTTAGGATGCATTTTGTCCTTCTCAAAAATATTTGTTTTAGCCTCTTCTGCACATGTCATGGGTACTGTTCTTTCTGAATTGCCCGAGATACTATTCAAAGTGAATGCAGTATACTCCAATTTCTCTGCATCTAAAGATTTCATGTGCCGTGAGGGTAGAAATAAGGATCTTCCTGCTTGTTTCTCTTCCTTGACTTTTACTCCTTCACTTAATGTACAGTGAGGTAAAGAAGATACAGTCCGAATTTCATCTAGTTCATGTTTTATTTTCTGTTCATGTACTGATTTTTCACTTATGTGTATTTGTCCTTTTCTAGAAGTCTGGCCACCATCTTCCATAACACTGGGGAGATGTGGAAGCGGTAATTCATTTGACATAGCTGTCGTGCCTTCAGGGTGCTGTATGTATTTTTTACTTAGTAGTTTTTCCCTGTGCATACCTTTCTGTGGCTCACAGTCTTCTGTGTTTTTCCTGTTATTTAATTTATCATCTTCAATTGACTTTGTATGTGCTGTTTTCCCTTCATCAAATGATTTCTGGTGCTGCAGCTGCGAAACAGATCTTGTTAATCCCTGTATGTGTTCTTCTATTTTCATGTCTAATTCATGATATTCATGACAAGATAGAAAAGACTCAGAATTCAAACAAACAGACATAACTACTTCTGGTTCATCATCACTCTCTTGATTTGTTTCCCCTTGTTTTCTGCTATCTTGATTTACTCCCCCTTGACATCTGGCTTCTGGATTCCATTTCTCTTGCTCTGTACCTTCTCCATGAGCATGACCTGGCTGGTGGCCATCTATGTGTGTCCTTCCTTGTTCTTTATCATCGTGGGCAATTTCACCTTGTGCTTCACCTTCACCGTCCCATTTCTCTTGTTCTTTACTTTCTCCATCTGTTTTCCCTTGCTCTAGGTCTTCTAGATCCACCTGCCCTTGCTCTCCACTTTCTTGATCCCATTTCACTTGCTCTTTACAATCTAGATCTGCTAATCTTTCTGAAGCCATTTTTCCTTTTTCCTTAACGTTTCCATCTATTTTTCTCTCCTCTGTATTTTGGGGATCCATTTTCCCTTGCTCTTTGCCACCACGATCCCAATTCTCTTGATCTTTGCTTTCTAGTCCCCATTTCTCTTGCTTGCTACAATCTCCATAAATTTTCCCTTCCTCTTGGTCTTCTAGATCCTTTTTCTGTGCTTCTTGACCAACTTCTTCATTCGTCCCCCCTTGCAATTTCCCTTGTGGGTCCATTTTCCCTTGCTGCTTGTCTACCTGACCCCACATCACTTGCTGTTTGTCTGCCACATCTGTTTTCTCCAGCTCGTGGAGTTCTGACATTGCTCTGTGCTCCTTACCATCTCCACCCACCTTCCCTTGTTCTCTGCTTTGGGGATAAGCTTGTGCTTGCTTTTTAACGTCTCCATCAATTTTCTCCTTATGTTGTGAATTCAACTTCCCTTGCTCTTTGTCTTTGTGACTCCATTTCTCTTGCTCTGTGTCTTTTCCACTAGTTTTCTCTTGCTCCTCGATATTCATTCCCCCCTGCTCCTTCCTTTCCTGACCCCGTGTCCTTTGCTCTTGATCATCGCGATCTGTTTTCTCTTTCCATGTACTCTTTTGACCCACTTTCTCTTGGTTTTTGAAATTCTCATCCACTTTTTCTGCTTCTTTACCTCTTAGACCCATTTTCTCTTGCCCTTCACTTTCTCCATTTTTCCCCCTTTGCTCACGGCCTTCCAGGTCTACTGTCCCTTGCTTTCTGCCTTCCTGATCCCACTCCTCTTGCACTTCATTTTCGTGACCGCCCATCTCGTGCGCATCACTTTCATCACCACTCTCTCTCTCCTGGTCCATTGGATCCATTTCTCCTTGTTCTTCATCTTCTCTGTCTGTTTCCCTGAGGCCATGATCTTCTTTCTGCCCTCTGCCTTCTTGGTTCCATATCCCTCGATTTTTGTCATCTAGATTTCTTACCCCTTCCCTGTCACTTTCTCCATCCCCCTTCCCTTGTTCGTTGCCTTGTCCATCCATTTTCCCTTGCACTTTTCTCAGTGGATGTATTTCCTCTTGCTCTTGGCTGTGACGATCCAGTGTCTGTTGCCCTTTGCCAACCAGATCTGTTTCATCTTGTGTTTTCCATTCTGGACGCACTTCCCATTGTTCCCTACTTTCTCCATTTGTTTTCATTTGTTGCTTGCTCGCTGCTGTTTTCTCTGGCTCTGGCGCTTCTGCATCCATTTTCTCGTGCTGTCTGCCTTTTTGAGCCCGTATGTTTCGCCCCTCACCGTGCACACCTATTCTCTCTTGCTCTTTTCTTGCTCGGTCCATGTTCCCTTGCGCTTCAGCTTTTTCACTCGTTTTCTCTTGTTCTTCACTTTCTGAATCTACTTCTTCCCCTTGCTCTTTACCTTCTGAACCTATTTGCCATTGTTTGGTAACTTTGCCACCCAGTTTCTTTTGCGCTTTACCTTGTGGATTTATTTTCCTTTGCTCTTGAATATGACTGTACAATTTCACTTGTTCTTCATCAATGAGATTTGTCTTCTCTCGCTTGTTCCCTTTGGTATCTTCTTCCCACTGGTCTTTACCTTTTCCTTTCACTTTCACTTGCCCTCTGTCTTCCCCACCTGTTTTCTTTTGCTCTTCATCTTCTACATGCACATTCATCTGGTCTCGCTCTCCCAGATCAAATCTCCCCTGCTCTTTCCTTCCCTGATCCTGCTTTCCTTGTTCTTCGCCACCTGATTTCTCTTGTTTGTTGCCTTCTCCATGCACTTTTCCTTGCTTTTCACTTTCTGTGTCTGTCTTTCCCTGTTCTTTTATTTCTCCGTCCACTTTCCCTTCCTCTTCAGTTTGTACGTCCCTTGTCCCTTGCTCTTTGCCATCATGATCCTGCTTCTCTTGTTCTTTGCTTTCTTCATCTGTTTTCTCTTTCTTTTTACTTGGCAGATCCATTTCCCCCTGCTCTTTAGGACTCAGTAGTAGGTCCCACGAAAGTGCTCTATTTCCTTCCAAGCCTTTAATGTTTGGATGTAGCCTGTTTTCCTTGGCTTTTTGTTTATCAGATGTAATACTGCCTTTAATTAACTCTTTACTCACTCTTTTCACTGCATCTGACGATTTGATGTGTGATCGTTCTGGCACAGAATATCTTGTCACTTCAGTGACAGAGGCTGCTTCTTCTATCTGTGAATCCAATTTTAAGTAAAGAGAAGATATACAAGTGCTGGTTTTGGTCATATTTGGTTCATCTTCCATTCTTTGCAGTTTTTCCTCTCGCTCTTTAATGTCTAATTGAATTTCCTGTGGAGCTGGTTTATTTTTGTTCAAAGATATGCCTTTTTCCATTTTTATTGTTTCTTCTTCATTCTGCACTGCATGACCTAAGGTATTCTTTACATCATTCAAGATAGGACCAGAAATAGGCTCTTTATATGTTATTTCCTCTGCATCTGGTGACACTTGGAGCTCTAATTGAAAAACACAGGATCCCGTCTTCATTTGCACAGCTTCCTCTCCTTTTGTGGTGTCCACGTCAGAACAAGGTGGAAAAGACTCAGAAGATGTGCCCGGAATATCGACTTCTTTATGACCCTGTGTCTTTTTCTCTAGAGATATCATCAATTCCTGTGATACTGAAGACTGCTCTGCCCTCAAAGCTATTCTTTCAGAATGCATTATTTCTTCAGAATCTGCTTCCACTCTTTCTTTCTGTAGTGCATATTTTTCTCTCTTTATACTGCTTAAGATATCATCTGTTGGCTCCTTATATGCTGTGCCTGACAGCTCCTGGACTGTCAGTGATGGAAGACAGAACCCTGTTATTTCTTGCATGTAGGCTTCATTTATCTTAGGATCCCATTCCAGGTAAGGTGGAGGAAGGATGGGAATCCAGGGCTTATTCTGAGCAACACCTGTGTTATTTTTATCTCTCTCCATCATTTTCTCTTTCTTATCGTTCCACTGTGGCTTTTTTACTTGCTGTACATGTCTAAAGGGTAAGGTCTTCCCCGTCAGAGTGATGCATTTGAGGTCCATTATATCTTTTACATTTACTATGTTTTCTCCATCTTCCTTATGTTGTGGCAAATATTTTGATTCTATTATAGTGCATGAAATATCTCTATTAGCAGATTCTTTGAATGATACTCTTTTGACATTGGATAACGCCTTGGGCTCTTGTGGCGGCAGGCAGCTCTTCAGTATGCCTTTTATATCTTTTCTTGCTTTTATTCTTGAATTCAAATGAAGATATGATGGAGATGGCAAGGAGGTACCACAGATTGTCAGTCTTGTATCTGAGTTACCTTTATCTTCTTGCGCTATACTCTTTTGTTCCTTTCCACTGAGTACAGGTGACACTGACGACTTTTCTGCTTTTAAAGTAATGTTAGGATCCATTATTCCTTTCATTTCCAATGCTTTTAATCTATTCTTCTCATCCTGTGATATATGTTGTTGTGTTCCTTTTACATTGTTTGAAATAACCTCATCAATTGCTGTTTCATCCAATTTGTAGTGAGGTAAAGAAAGGATGGGCTCATACATTTCTGTCATAACCAAACCTGGCTCACTCTTTCTATGCTTCAGATGTATTGTTTTCTCTCTTATGTCGCATTGTAGTTTCAGTCTCTTGACTGGGGTATCATAGTCAGTGGCATCGAATCTATTCTTCAATTTTATGGTACTTTTTTTAGAGCATATTTTGTCTTTCATACCTCTTTGGTTTATGCTACTCATCTGTCTTTTATTTTCGTGTAAAAAAGACATAAATAGAGAAAGAGAATGTAAACATATTCCGGGTAGGTACATTTCTCCTTGCTCCTTCTGACCTGACACCCGGGCTTCTGCCTTCTTCCTAACTCTTAGCACAGATGAGCTAGCGTCTGATACCATCTCAACTATCTGTCTTCCATCTGATGATTTCTTTCTCTTTGAAAAGAAAATATTGTGACATTTTACAGTTTTACCGGATGATTCTAAATGTAGCATTGCATTTTGGCTTTTCATTTGCCTTGAAGTAACTGAGGGCACACTCTCTGCTGCTGGTAATGCTTGCTTTGTCTGAGGCATTAAATGTGGCCTCAGAGAGGGAAGATTTGTTTGGTAACACATATGTTCCTTAAAGTTCTCACAGGAAACTGAGGGGTGCTGCAGTTTCTTTTGTTTTTTACTATCCTGAGGATATCCATTTATCATATCCATCTGTTTGAATGCTTCTCTAGTCTGTGACGTTGGAGAGCCACAATGCATATTTATGGCACTCAATTTTACTTGCTGCATCGGTGCATTAGTTTGAAGAAGATCTGCTTTGGAGTGAGATGCAAGCTTTGGGAGAGCTTTGCATGTACTCTTTTGGGGCTGTTTCCCCTTCATGGTACTTGAAGCGTGGTACTGTGGACTATCTCCTGCCGTTATTGCTTTCTTTCCCAATAGAGATGGAATCTGACACACACCTGTCATAAAGTGAGTAACAAATGTTGGGAAAGCCTTGCCTGTGCTTTCTTGCTGGTTTTCTTTTCTTTCTCCAACATGTAGATTAATTTCTTTTGCATATGGAGGTTGCTCTACTGCAATACTAACTCTATTTGATGCTTTCTCTGCCATTGTGTTCAAATTTTTTGAGCTTAATACTGTTTTGGGGGAGACTTTTATATTTGAAATTTCAATACCAAGTTGATGCAATATGCAAAAGGAAATGGATCTCAGAATATTTTTTTTGTTTTGACTGTAAATATTCAGTTGTTTTGTCCTCAGATTGTTTGAAAAGTCCACGTTCCATCTCTTTAATTTTAATGGAGTATAAGTTGATTTGGAGGGCTTTTTTCCCCATGGTGTTATGTCAAAATTTCCAGAGATGTTATCATCTTCTGTCTTTGTGGTATCCACTGACTGTTTTAAATGAAGAAAATGTTGTATGAGTCTCAAAAGTGTAAGTATAAAGATAAAAAGGGTATTTTTTGTTCACAGATGCTGAATATCATAAAACAAGTTAATCTATACCTTATAGTGAAACAGAAATATGATTTATAATCTATGTTAAAAGACACAAAGCAAAACAAATGTATAGACAACTCAGGTTTGACTCCTATTCTTGACTGGTAACAAAACAGATGATGAAATATCTAGTAGTTC
The DNA here is from genome assembly GCA_004027205.1 of Ctenodactylus gundi. Lineage (NCBI taxonomy): Eukaryota > Metazoa > Chordata > Mammalia > Rodentia > Ctenodactylidae > Ctenodactylus > Ctenodactylus gundi. The sequence goes on along the minus strand of PVKB01000918.1, from coordinate 57,066 downwards.
CAAAGCTGAGATGGATCAACCAACAGAAAAAACAACTGGCTGTACCTCTCCAGAGTTGGAGAAATTGACACATGATGAAGAAACCCAGAAGGCCACTTTGACCAATACTCAAAGTACTTCTAGGAATGACATGGAAATGAATGTGCTACATGGAAACACAGAGAAAAATATCCCCCAAATGTTATCAGAATCAGTTCTATGCTATAGTAGACAATTCACCTTTGGTACACATAAATGGCAAGATTCTGGCTTTCAAACATCAGAGCCTGATCTGGAGAATCCAGAAGGTCAGAGGACTGGCCATATGTCTTACACGTGCAAGAACAGGAACACAAAACACATGTGGGAGAAACTATTGTGGAGTCTGTTCCTAGAGACATGATGAATATTCTTGAAATTGAAACACTGATAAAAAGCTCTCCTGTGCAAGATAGAATAAAAAATAAGGTAGAAAGACTCCATTGTCCAAATTGGAGGAAGCACAGCCTAGCTCAAAATCTTGTGACACCTACACATCAGAATTTGCAGGCAAAAACGGTGTGAATCTCAAGCATATAACTTTGAAGGCAAAGCAACTACCAATTTCAAGGCTGTCTGACATCACAAGATATCAGGCAGGATAGCATATAAAGAAAAAGCCACACAATATTAAGCAAAGGATGAGCAAGATGCACTGGCATGCAATTGCAGGGGAAGCACTACTCAGTCCCATTGAAGATGCTAAGAGTCCACTGCCCAAGACAGTGATGGGTGAACTCTCATTTGATATAACAATGGGGGGCATTCTGTCAAACACAGCACTTTAAAAAACTCTGGGTTAAAAGAAAACATAGCACCTTTAGTTTTTTTTTTTTTATACCTGTTTTATCTGACTTTAAAAGTCAAGGTAGATATAGCACAATCTTCAGAAAATGAAGTAATATTAAATCTCAATGCTTAACCGTGAAGAAAAAGAAGCCACCAATTTCACAGATAATAAGAACTGATGGGTGCTTTGCCACTAAGCATGAGAAGAAGGCTGAGTTCATTTTAAGAAACAAAATGAAAACAGTGTGGCAAGTTAAAAATGTGGCTGATATATTCTCAAACACTATTTACATTGTCCCAGATGTCTCTGACTGTAAAAGACAGATCAAATTCAAAACAGACATGCATGATTCAGAAGAAATTAAGAAACAGACTGATGGCCCTGAAATACCTGACATGTCAAAGTCCAGTGGCATACTTTCAATGTAAAGAAATCAGCATCTTCTCAGTCACTCAGTGGTGTGGGATGTGCCGCTCTAACAATCAGTAAGAAAGAGAAACAGAGCTTTAAAGCCCCAAAGATAAAAGAGAGCCATAAAGCTGTATTATATCCTTACCTACAATTGACAATAATTCTATGCCTGTTCCACTACATACAAAAATATGGCAATGCCCTAGGTGAAGCAAAAATTCAAGAAAAGGAAGAGTATAGACAAAAGGTTTTTCTTAGAGCAACACCACACAATAACTAGCCACTTGTGTTTAGAGCAGATCCCATGGGAAGAGCTGGTCCTTTCAAATTACAAGCCCCTTTGAGCAACAGAGTGTGTCCCAAGAACATCAATCCTCCAAAAGCAAACATTTATTTAATAGATGAGAACACAAAATTAAAATCTAGAGAAGACTTTGGTCCAGAGTCTTTTCCCATGAAGGAGTATCTCCATTTAAAAGAGACAAAGGAATCTGTAACAAAACAAGACTTAAAATTACCACAGAGGAAAAAAGAACTGAAGGTGACTTATAGCTCATCAGATTCAAAAGAACAGCAGTACCTTACTCCAGGTCTGATGGCAGAACAACAGAACTCTCTCAAAGTAGTCCTTCCGCGCTACTTTCCTCTTGCTTATGGGCACAACTTCAGGCCAAAAAGCCAAAGTGAAACTAAAAATAAGGAAAATTTCAAGCAAAGAATACATTTCAAATATGGATCACATGCCAAGAAATATAGAAAGCCTACTCTTGTTTATTAAAGAACAGGAAAAGTGAAGGGAAAAAAAGTGAAAAGATAAAAAATTTAAAATAGCAACAGATATGAATACAGCAAATCTCCATCTAGCTGGAGTACAATTTGTCAACACAATAGAGAATGTGAGTGTGTTCAGCAAAGAGAAGGAAAGGAACTGGACAGGAATGTTGCCATACAATGAGAACAGCAAAGGTTGTGTGGCCCAGGGATTACCTTGATCCTGTTTATGCAGATGTGCATGTTTCTCCAAAAGTTACAAGACACAAAGGTAAAGGAATAATGGCTTCCAAAGAAAGTGCTCCGTATCCCGACAGGATCAAAATGAAGGCAAATGAAGCAACTGTTTTCTGGCTCTTAGTATTACTGGATATGCAATCCAAAGCAGGACAAAGGAATGCAGGTGTAACTTTAAGAAACAGAGGAAGGGGTTGCAGCAAGATAAAACTGTGGTGGATTTAGTTTTAACTGATATTTAGTCTGCCTATATTCCATCTGAAACTAAAGAGTTTGCATAAGTTAAAAGGGATATGGACAAGCCACAGAAAACACATCTCCACAGTTAAAACTGGAGAAATCACTCAATAAAAGTTCTATACCAAAAACTATGCAAGCACCAGAACAGTATATTGCAGAGCAAGAAGAAAAACACCAAACTGTTTTACTAGACGTTCTCCCACAACATAGAGATCAGTTGACATTTATCCAACAAGTGCAGAAGGAGCCAGCCCTATCAAGTTGGAAACTGATTTGGGAAGGAAAATACATCCTGATACATTTTCACAGAAGAGAGAAGTTGATTACAGCAGGTTTGACACCTCACAAGTTTGAACAAATACAGAATTTGAATTTCTCACTGCATAAAGCAAAAAGCAAGGATTTGTAGATGCTGTCAAAGATTCAGCATCGATTCTGTAGGGAAGAAAAGGGCCCAAGAAAATGGAGAACACAGAAGAGATGTCAAAGGAAGGAAATATGTATACTGACAGAAAAAAATATTTTACATCTATTAGGCAGAGAAGAATTAATGGAAACAGATACCTCGTTAGGTTCCAAAGGACAGACACTTCTTGGCACAAATCTAGAAGGAACACGAAAAATGTATGCAGTGCAAAGAGCCCAACATGAAAGAAAACTGTTTAAATGGGCAGACAGGCATGCAGAAAATAACAAGACTGGGCCACACGCAGCCAGTGTGAGAGAAATCATCCAGTGGAAGGAAAGTGTATGGTCTGGATTCTGTAAGTAGATTCTCTAACAGGGTAAATTATGGAAAGAAAGGTGAAGGAGCACCTGAAACTTCACATACTACAGAGAATAGCCACAGCCTCACATTCAGTGCATATCAGAATAAAGATCATCACCTTGTCAAATCAGATGGGGAACTGAACCAAGCAGGAAGTACAGATATCGAGGAACAATCACAAGCATATTCTGCACAAACTCTTTGGGGTTCTTCTTCATGCACTATGCTTGGGCAATTTCAATTTAGAAGGCCAGAGAGTTGTTTCAGATTTTCACCTATAACTTCTGGAGAAGCAAAGATTTGTATATTTTCTATGAAAGAAGGTGGTGTCTCATCTAATTCAAGCCATCACAAAGAGCAGGCTGGTGGCAGCAATAATAGAGAGACAGGGTCTTTCGATTACTGCATACCTATTTTATATGTATCTGAAAGAGAAAGAAACTTTCAGGCATGAAAACTAACTTCAGTGAATCCCAGATGTGGAATTATAAAGGCAAGGAAAACACTCATTTCTTAACATGTTCCGTCTCAAGTATGGTGCTAGCTGAAGCCACAGGAAAAGATCAAGCTGTAATTCAGCAACCAAAATGAGAGAGGAGCACCAGGGTCAGACAGCAGCAGATAAAACGTACTCTTCAGTGACTCCTACCCCTGATGTCTAGAGCACAAGGCAAAACAGAAACAGAAAAAGACACCACTATAAAAAGGCCTTAGTTTTACAAAGGTAGACCAAAGGGATTCAACACATGTTACCTCACGTGACAGGGGAGAAACCAGTCTTGAAGATGAAAGTGAAGAGGGGATGTTACAAAAAGCAGTTCTCTAATACAGCCAACATTTTGTATTCTGTTCAGATCAGAGGAAGAATCTTCACTTTTACAAATTAGGAAACCAATGGACGAGGAGAATTCTGTTTGTTATGGAACAAGATGTCCCGCGACATATCCACGTTGCAGATCCAGTGAAAGAAGAGCCAGAGAAAAGCCTCCTGACACGAAATAGTACATGAGACGCAGGAAATGAGAGGCTTCCTGCTCTAAAACCAGGGGAGTTACTAACTGGTAAAGATTTAAGTGATACAGTAAAATATAACATCCTAATAGATGAGAACCATCCTGGGAGACTACATAATTAGAACAAAGAAGAAAAAGAGGGTTTAGAAGTGCTGCACAAGAAATCATTCTGGTGTCTCTGAGTCTCTCTGAGCCTGATCTATGTGAATCTAAAAGGCAGAGAAAGACATTTACATGTAGAGCTTTGAAAGATAAAATGAGCCCCAAACGTGTAATTACAAAGGCAAGGAAGGCACCGATTTCAAAGATATTGAATATTTCACAACGTAGTCATCATAAAAATCTACCACCAAAGACCCTAAAATTACACGGTGTTGAATTTTTATGAATATCATATGGTTGTGCTGGAAGACGCAACAGCAGAGAAAAAGAAAGTGTTAGCTCAAGAATCACTCACAATGCTGGAGTCCATAATTGTTATTTCTCCATAGTTGCTTCACCTACATCTAAAGGAGACAGAGAATTTAGAACAGATGAACAAGAGACTTAAAATGGGTCCCAGACACATAACTTTGAAGGCAAAGAAGGTAAAGGCATTTGATACTACAAGACTAGGCATATGAAGCCATCACAGGTGGTTAAAATGCTACTCTGAAGCCAGAATTAAGCAACGTAAGCTTATGGCCGATGCATTCCTAGATGCTGTTTCACATTCCGTGTTTGTGTCCCTCGACATGAAAGTAACAGAATAAAAAAGACAGATTCACTGTGGGAAACAAGATCCAGGCTGAGCTGCAACAGCAGGGGCAGTTAGCACATGAAGAGCCAGCCTGCTGCACATGACCCATGGATAAGGGCACTGCTTCCAAAGGCTCTGAAGATAAAAAGAGACCAAGGTAGAGGAGCATCCCCAGTGATTTCCCAACACCTCAGTTTAGGTGCTTAAGAAACAAAGGAGCCTGATGTGGCGAAATCAGATCTAGAACTGAAGAACTCCGCAAGCAACAAAATTCCAGAAGTGCTTGTTCAGAAAATGCAGCAACAGATACTTCTTGCACAAAGTAGATTAAATTCTGTTTCTTACTCTCCACTTCACTTGAGAAGCTACAAGAAAGAACAGAATCACAAAATGGTTTACAAGACACAGAGAGTACAAACGTTTCAACTGCAACACCAGGGAAATCTCTCAGTAAAATTTTAAGTGTTAAACTAAAGGATGATGTCCCACTTGAAAGAAGTCCTGGGAAGGAATTTGCTAGTCCTACTCCAGAGGAAAAACTGGCCTTACAAAACGTTCTATAAGTTAGAACCCAAGATTCTTTTGATTTTTCCATACCTGCTTCATCTGAACTTAAAGGACAAAAAAGGGGGTCACAAAGACCTAAATCTGCAACTGAGCCCAGGAGCTACTGATTTTTGAGACAAGAAATGCCAATAGCTGTGATGCCCTTAGTCATAGATAGAAATGGGAATTAAGTTTAGAAAACACGAACAATAAAACATATCAGGAAATACCTCTGTATTTATACATTTAGACTTTACTATACTTACTGTGGCTTTCTTCTCTCTTAAACAAGATAGACCAGACGTGCTGCAATTAAATGTCTCTGAGGAAGGTGCTGGTAAGTCTTTTGGTAATGCTGCCTTTTTTGCTGCAGAACAGTAACCGATTTCCCGCCTACCACTCTTGTTACTTGAACCACTTTCTTCTCCTGTTGGGTTTACAGGGTTTCCAATCGGTTCCAAATTTGCATTGTCTTGGAAGGCTATTTGTGTTGTTCTTAATTGGCTTCTCTCCATAGTCACATTAGGAGTTGGACCCCTTTGGGGGGAGTCAACAGTGAGTGGGACTGGCAGGTGCATTTTTTTCTCAGTTTTATTCTCCTTTGGTGGATGTGCATCAAATCTTAAGTTCCCAGTATCATAAGGAAAAGCTTTTTGTAGAACTTCTGTGATCCTTTCCCCTTCATTTTGCAATTTAGTCTCTAGTACATTTTGGGATTCATTCTTCCATTTTGTTTCTAATGATGAACAAGGTGCATTTAGTGAATTAGCATTAGCCATGAAAGACTGTTCTAGTTGAGGCACCATATTTGGTGACATATTTTTTGGCCCTTTATTCTCTTTGCCATACATTTTTACATTTTTAATAATGCCTGAGATTCCTCTCTCAGTAGATCCTACAAAACTGACTTTCACTATACCTGGTGACTTATTTTGCTTCTGCATTAAATATCTACTCTTTATTAAGTCTGGCATGACTTTCACGAGTTGTCTTTTGAAATAATTTTTAATGTAAGGAGTAGCAAGCTTCGAGACAAAAATAACATGCAAAGCTACATCTGCTCTGCCACTCATCTGATATATTTCTTCCTTTTCAGTCTTATTCTTGCATCTGAAATCATTCTTATTTTTTGAAGTGTTACGTCTTGTGCTTTGAAACACTTGTGAAGTTGCCGCTTTCTTTGTTTTTAGTGATGAAACCTTAAGACTGAGTTTGCTTTTACTAACAGCTATTTTTCTTCTTTTCTGACCTTTCCTGGCAGGATACTGTTTTAATTCTGATGAAGGAATTACTTGTGGTACATCTTCAGAAATTAAACTTGGGTTTGGAGCTGCAATAAGACACTCGGCATTATTAAACACACAGTTTTGCCCCTTGGTTGAATATTTAATCTTGCTTGAATCGTCAAAACCAACAGAACATTGAGACTCACATAGGTGTTCATCAGACTCTAGGTTGTTGACAGAATCTTGGATCTCAATAATACAAGGGACTTCAATGAAACATTGGCTGCCATCCTTACTATGGGCTTGAAAAAAGTCTTGAATGCTACTGGAAATCTTCAATCTTCTTATATGCTTCATCAAATCTTCAGGCTGAACAATACACCTGGTCTTGGTGTCAGGCTGCTTGTTCACTGATTCTTGGTTATAAACAAACTGTTGAACTTGAGAAGTAGACTGTGCTTCATAAGATTTTTGACTCAGAATAACATTTTGCCCTTGAAAATAATCTTGTGCTTGAGCAGAAATAACTATTTCATCAGGATGTTTATTCTGAATCAAGAAATCTTCAGCTCTTGAGCACAGATTAGTAAGTTCGCTTTTTAATGCAGCTTTAAGTTTCAAGGCAATTTGACTTTTCAAATTTTCTTCCAGAAGTCTAAACTGTCTTTTAGAAAGAACCAGATGGATAGGAAGACATGATGTCACATCAGTATCTTCATTTTCTATAGTGAATTTGGAAGTTTCTGAAGGATGAAGATGAGAACAAAACCTAGACTTTTTATTTTTGTTCGTTTTCAGCATTAACAATAATTCTTTTGAGGAAAACTGCACTGTTTCATTTTCATTTTCTGATTGCTCTCTAGGACTTGGAATACAATTTCTTAATTCCGAATTAAATATTGAGCAAGATGAGCTGGGCCAATGCGAAGAACCTGAAGACAGCATATGACTTCCACCAAAGTGACTTAATTGATACTCAGTTTCATTGTTGTCTCCCCAAATAATTTCATCTGATGACAAAATTCTATCTTCAAAGTTATCTTTATTTTCTCTGGATATAAGTTCTGAAGTAAATCTTTCTGAAAGGAATTTAACTCTGAAATACAAGAAGACAGTGTGCAAAGGAACTGTCATTACTTAGGGTATATTTCTTACAAGGACTACAGTTTTAGAAAAACTCAGTATTATATATGAAAAATGATCAATATCAAGAAAACAGGAAAGCAATTATCCACATTAAAAACTAATTTATTACCTTTTGTTTAATAAACCAATCAGCTGATGAAGATTATCCTTTACACATTTCAGAGAATAAATTTTCATCTTAGCCTCTCTAAAATCAAGTCTTTGACAACAGTGGATCATAGTGGCAATGTCATAATCCTTTTTAAAAATATTTGTTGTTTTTGTTCTCTATATTAAGATTTTTGTAAGAAGAAAACATTCTTCACCTGTCGCCATGCACCAAAATCAAATCAAAGTGGATCGAAGACCTAGACATTAAAAGTGAAACACTGAACCTTCTAGAAGACAAATTAGGCAAATATCTAAAAGACATAGGCGTAGGCAAAAACTTACTTAATAAGACACCAAAAGCAAAAGAAATTGTCCCTATTAACAAATGGGATCATGTCAAATTAAAAAGTTTCTGTACAGCAAAGGAAATTATCAACACTGTAAAAAGAGAACCAACAGACTGGGAAAAAATATTCACCACCAATACCTCAGATAGGGGGCTCATAACCAGAATATACAAGGAACTGAAGAAAAGTAAGCCTCCCCAAAATCAAGGACCCTATTGAAAAATGGGCAAAAGAAACGAAGAGGCAATTCACACAGGAAGAAGTTCAAATGGCCAATAAATACATGAAAAGATGTTCAACTTCCCTAGCCATAAGGGAAATGCAAATCAAAACATCGCTAAGATACCATCTAACTCCAGAGAGACTGGCCTATAACAACAACTCAAATAGCAATCAGTGCTGGAGAGGCTGTGGGGAGAAAGGAACCCTCCTGCACTGCTGGTGGGAATCTAAATTGGTACAACCACTATGGAAAGCAGTAAGGAGGTTTCTCAAAAGATTGGAAATAAATATCTCCTTTGATCCAGCGACACCCTTCCTGGAAATATTTCCAAAAGAGTTAAAAACAACACATTACAGAGTTACACATATACCCATGTTTATAGTAGCACAACTAACAATAGCTAAAATACGGAAGACACCAAAATACCCATCAATAGACCAATGGATACACAAACTGTGGTGTTTATACACAATGGAATACTATGCATCTATAAAGTCTGACAGCTTGGAAGCTTTTGTAAGCAAATGGAGGAAAGTTGAAACCATCATGCTTAGTGAAGCAGAAGGTAAAATATCGAATGGTTTCTCTGATATGAGAAACCCAGATCCCAGATCACAATTATCTCATAGAACTTAAAGTGAAAAATAAAGGGAAATGGGGGGCAGTGGGTGGGTTGTGGGAGTGGGTAGGGCTTGGATCTAAAGGAAAGGTGGGAAGGTCTTGTTACCTTGACTAGATATGTATGTGCACAAAATGCCCAAAACCAATGTAAACCTTAAATTTTGCACTTACACATATCAATAAAATGGGGGGAAAAAAGAAGAAAACAGTCTTACAGAATGTCCAATAGTGTAAACTGTAGCTTTCTACAGAGTCTAGATTATCTTAACATTAGCTATTTGTGACAACAGAAAAGCCTACATTTTGAGGAAGTGCTCTCAGTATAACTTCAGGTTGAAGTAATGAACTGGAGTAAAGTTGATGTCTGTCATTGGACTTGCCAGCACTCATCTCCCTCAAAGAAGGAGTCTTATTCTAACAAGTACTTAGACTAAAAGTATCAGCATTACTTAATACACTGGTTACCTTTATGTGTCACCTTGCTTTGCTGGGTCATGTTGCCCAGATGTGTGATAAAACATTATTCTGGCTATTTATGTGGTGCTTCAGAGATGACATCAACATTTAAGCTGGTGAGCCCTTGTGGCTGTTCTTATTGTGGATAGGATTCACCCAATCAAAACAAGTCTTACAGAGAATGAAACACTGATCTCCCCCAAACGAGGAAATTCTGCACGATAGCCTGTGGTCTTAAAATTGCACATTTTGAACTTGCTAGTCATCATAAATGCATGAGCCAAATTCTTTTAAAGATATATCTATAAATATATATCCATAATATATTTTATATTATATAAAATTTGTGTTTATATACTTTTATACACACAAACACACAGCCTATTGCCTATTGGTTCTGTTTTCTGGAGAACCCTTGTCTAACTTGTTTGAAAGAAAGCTTCCTGGGCCTTGCCCTACCCATACTGATGAGAAGGTCTCCTAATGGGGCCCAAAGTTCAGAGGTTCCCCCCATATATGCATTACATAATGTTTACAATGAACTTGAGTATTTTGTGCACATATATATCACATCAACTTTACAATCCCTTCCCATTTTTGACCCTCCCACACTCTCCATTTCCCCCTAACTCTCACTATCTCACCCACTTGGTTCTATAAGATGCCTGTATTCCGGGTTTCCCAAATCAGAGAAACTATGCAATAATATTTAACCAAACTATGCGATATTTAGCATCTGACTCCCTTTACCCCTCAAATCACAACTGTTTAGCTCAGCTTCCCACCACTAGAATGTGCTGTTAACTTTTTTGTATCTTAATATATCTTTGTTGAGATTCTTTAACATATCCTCACCCACCAGTCCACATACAAAATGAACTATAACAATGAAATTCATAAGGATACAAATTGTGAGAAAGAAAAAAAGAGAAGTTAAATTTCAAATTTTAGTTGAGTACTGAAAGGTAAATGTACATTCAAATGACGTTCAGGTTATCATTACATTAATCAGTTCTCTTAAGATAAACTTATATCAAGGACCCAATCAGTGAATTGCTACAATAAATGGACTTACATCTAGATCACAAGAGTAACTTACACATAAGCAATAAATATGATGGAATATTTAGTTATTTCAGAATTTTTTTAACTTTCATAAATTGTTTGCTCAATTTCATTAATTACTAATAGTTTGCCAGATTTAGTTTATCATTTTAACTACCTATCCAACCATAAATTCATGCATACATTTTAAAAAGATTTTATACCAATTTCCCACATTGAATATAATTATTTTTTGCAAATTAATATACTATTAATAATAATAATAATAATAATAATAATAATAATAATGGGAGAAAGTCTCACATTTTATGAGAAAGGTGGTACTGTTTTAGTGGGATACCAAATGATTCAAATATGAATCTATTTTTTTGTACACTTCCTTTTAGATGTTTCCTTTCTTCCATGTTCTTTGGTGCTGCTTGTTTCTCGTCTTTCTCAAAGATTCCTTCAAGTATTTTCTGCAATGCTGGGCTACTGGTTGAAAATTTCTTTAGAGATTCTTGGTCGTGAAAAATTTTTACTTCTTCACTTTTCAGGGAAAATTCTGCAGGATATAGCAACCTAAGTTGACACTTGCCATCTTTTAAAGCTTGAAAGATTTTGCCCAGGCTCCCCAGCCTTTAAAGTTTGCATTGAGAAATCTGCAGTAATTCAAATGGGTTTGTCTTGGTAGAATAATATTTTTAATATTAATAATGATTTTAATATTCTCTCTTGATGTTGTATTTCTGAAGTTTTGATTATGATGTGTCGTGGTGAGTCTCATTGTTGGTTGACATTATTTGGTGTTCTATAAGCTTCTTGCCCCTGAAAGTTAATTTCCTTTCCTAGATTTGGGATATTTTCTTGTATGATTTCAGTGAATAAATTCTTTATACCTTCAGTGCTATATTCTGCTCTTTCTTTCATATCCATAATTCTGAGGCTGGTTCTCTTAGAATCACCCATTACCTGTTGTATCCAGCTACTTTGTTCCTTTCTAATTTTGGAATTGTGCTTACTTATGGCATTTGTTTCCCCTGCCTTGTCTTCAAGATCTGAAATTCTGTCCTCACAATTTTCAAGATGAGAGTTTTAATAAGTCATCTGGGTAATTCTGGATGCATGGTAAAGTTTGTGGAAGGATAAACCTAAAACCAAAAACTAAAAACTACCCTGTGAATCTGAGGGTAGCCTGAGCTACACAGTGAGTTCAGGATCAGCCTGGACTACAGAGTGAGACCCTGTGTCAAAAAACAAACAAGAACACTAAAGCTCATACACTAATTCTGATAACTCACTAGCTATTTCGGAAACACAGATTATCTTATAATTTCTTGGAAGTGTGACCTTTTAATAACTAGCAAAGTACTGAATGCAGCATATGAAATTATCATGACGTACCTGACTATAAAAATTATCTGTGCGACAGTGAAAATTCAAGTCAGACTGTGACTGCTCCTGAATCACACCACTCTTATGCATCTTCCAAAGCAAAGAAACAAAAGACTCTCAATGTTAGGACTCCCAGGACTCACAGAGACCAAACAATGACTTAATAAGAAGAGCAGGGTTGGCACCCACAGCCCTAAGCCTCAGGGCCACCCACTCCAGAGGCGTGGGAAGCAGGTCATTTGGCCTCAGGCTCCCACCTGGACAAGGGCGACAGTATCCATCCAGCGCTTAGAAAAACATGATTTATATGGCAAAAATATTGCTTGTGCTAAATCATTGCTCATATAGAAAAATTTCATTAATTTGCATTTGGACAGCAAGCTTTTGGAAGCATTAGGCTACACTAATGATTACTTTTTTCACAGATAACACAAGAATATTAGGTTAATATTTAAAATGTTAAGCAGTTTTCAAATTTCTTCAATTGTTTTTAACTTCTAATATGTAAGCTGTATTATGGACTGAATTGTGTTCTTCTAAAATTTATATATTTAATTTGCAATCCCTAGTGCCTTACTATGTGACCATATTTAGAGATAGGGCTCTTACATAGTAACCTAAGGTTATATAAGGTCATCTTGTTGCGTTCTAATCTATATGGTTGTATTTAGACATAAGGCCTTTAAATGTTGATGAAATTAAATTAATGTCCTTAGGATGGGTACAAGCCCAATTATGTCTGGGGTCTTTGTAACAGAAAACTTTGAGATGTTCTAAATTTAATTATAAACATGGGAGGAGAGATGAGAGAGGTTAACAAGTCATCAAGCTATGAGGCAAAAAGATTTTTAAAAGCCTTTCACACCCTGGAATGTGTACATTAAAGCCTTAACCCAGACCCTAGCTGCCTTAGGTGCGAATTCATCCTGCTGTGACCATGGCTCCTCAGGGACTATTCCCATCAGGAAGCTTTCCTGCGTCTTGCAGTAATGGTGCTCTTCAGTACTTGGGGCACACTGTGGGCTCAACAGAAACACCTTAAGTCTCTTCCCCCTCCTTTTCCACTATTAAAAAATGCTCTTAGCACTGGTCTAAAAAACCTTTTTCCAATTGCTCCATAACCTTGTTGCTGGGTACTGAGAGACTTTGTCAGAGAACTAGTTTTTTCTTCCTGGTTGGCGTACCTAACGGTTCAATAAGACCTTCTATTTCAGTATTCTCCACTTTAGAATTTGGTTTAACTTTTAGTAGGAGGAGGAACTCTGGGCAAAGAGACAACTGCACACCAAGAAAGACTGTTGGAGCACACACAGCAAGAAAGAGTCTGCCTACAGGACCAGAAGAGAGGCGTCAGGAGAGACTGAACCTCTAACAACCTGACCTTGATCTTGTCAATCTCCAGAACCATGAGAAATAAATTTCTGTTTCTCACACCACCCAGTCTATAGTATTTTGTTATGACAGCACTAGTGAACTAATGTAGGTGGCTTTTGTTATCTACCCATTACTTTCAGGATGCAATCTCTGGTGGCAAGGTTGGTCCTTACAATCAAATCAAAATTTTGGACTGAGTTAATGAGCATGATGTGTACTCTCCAACACACATTCAACCTTAGGTGACAAGGCTCAGTTTAACACAGGAATCTCATGTGCAATCTAGTTTAGGAATGGCATGATTTAACACTAGCACAAGGAGACCCTGAAGCAAACCATCCTCACAATCCCATGTAAGATCATCATTAGTAACTGAGAGGATGCCTGGCCAGCACAGCTCTCTTTGATTTCACGTGTCAGCTTCTGGCATTATTGCACGTTATGCTATTATTGTTTATTATCAAATTCCCAAATATCAAGTACAAAGGCAAGAAACTTTGTCTAGTTCACGGTCATACCTGTAGAGCCTGCAGTTATACTTAGCACAGAGTACACCAGCAGTAAACCCTGGGAAATGGCCAGCTCCACCTCCAGACTTCTCATAGCTACCCTTAATCTATAAGAAGGTGATACAGACACATACCTACTCCTCAATTCAGGGAGGAGGAAAAAACCCTAACCACAATCACTCATAAGTATGGCTGATTTTAGTAAAGATCTGGAGGCAGAAAAAAGGGAGTTGGTTACAGCAATGCAAATAGCTCCCACTTAGACATTCAGTGTGTCTACCCACTTAAGAATATAGATCCTTTGGCTTCTCCTCACAAAGGATGCTTGCTGGTGAATCTTTGAGATTTTAAAAGGAAACATCTCATGCTCCTAGGAAAGAACTGAACTGTGTAAATAAAAGTACCAAAACTGGTTGGAAAAAAGCAAATCAAGCAAATCAATCAATCCAATTTTCATAATAACACTAAATCTTATAAACTATTTTATCTATCAATGATAACTCTGAGTGACCCACCAGACAATAACAAATACAGTGTGCATAGACTGAACAAAGAGCTAATTGACATTTTGGGTAGGACAGGGCAAGCTGGCGTGCAATTTTATCAGGCTACTCAGAATTGCATGCAATGTGAAACATGAATTGTGTAGTTTTGGAATTTTTCTGTTTAATATGTTCAGATGATGGCTGACTTCAAGTAACTAAAATCGGGGAAACCAAAATTTCTGATTAGGGGTGATGCTGCACTTTTTCTAATATCCCTTAGAAAGGTACTGCACATGAGGATAAACTCTTGCCTAGAACGAAAAGAATCACAGCAAACAGAGTGGTAAAACTATGGTATCCATGACTAAATCTGACGGTCCTTTTCTCTCCATTTCTTCTTGGGGCTTCCTCCTACCAGTCAGTCCTCTGGTTTGGAATTCTACGTGAACATGGGATCCCAGCGCATGCTTTGCAGCCATAACCTCTCAAACACTGGTCCTAGGTTTGTCCAACTGGACTTACTCTGACTGCACTACAGATATACCCAATTTGAGTTGGCATTCCTGCTCCCGACCAGTCCTGACAAGGATTACCATATCTCCAGGTAGGATTAGAGCTTGTCAAGACACCCATCTTAGAACTAAAGTTGTTAGGGCAGTAAAGGAACCAGATTAAATTAATAACACCCTTGCACGTAAGACAAGTGAAAGAAATTAGACTAAAAAATGTTTACTTTTATGTCATGTTAGTTTATTACAACTCTTTACATTCATTTTCCACAAAGCAACTAGTGATAGAGCTGAAATATGAAACACTTTTGTGTAAGTACCTTAGTAGTTGCGTCTATAGACTTAGTTTCAGACTCCTGCAGAAAGTGCTCCCTAACCTGACTCCCAGCCCCTCACACTCACCTTCCCCATCTCCCACCGCTCCCTGATGCAGCGGTAACACTCCAGTGATTTTCATACACTAATTTCTTCTGCCTGGATTGCTGCTTCTTACTTCCTTGCTTTTGCTCTTGTCCTTCTCTGCTTTACATATCCTCTCTTTTTCCAGCTAATTTTAATTCTTTTACTTTTATTTCTGAAACAGGGTCTTGTTCTATAGCCCTGGCTAGTCCTGAACTATGTAGCCCAGACTAGCTTCAAACTCATGGCAATACTCTGCCTCAGCTGACATTACAGGTGTGCACCATCACACCCAGCTCATGTGATGCTGAGGAATGGAACTCAGGGATTTGCACTTGTTAAGCTAATGCTCTTACCATTGTGCTAATCCTCCAGCCCTTTATCCTTTTAAATTCAGCTTTGGCATTATCATTGTTTTTTTTTTTTTCAACATTTGTAAAAACTCAAGTTTAGAAACAGTTTGCTACAATAACTTTAGGTAAATTTGCCACCTTATTGAAAAACTAAATCTTTGTTAGCAAGTTTAAATTTTATTTATTTTAAAATTTTTTTCAAAACCCAAATTGCACTAGTCAAGATTATAGGAATTTTGAGAATCTATAACTTAGATTCAAAGTACTGAATCACTTAGAGTACCCATTAAGGTAGCACTTATCTACTAAAATTTCAATGATAAAATACCTAGTTTATCAAGATAAACAATTAATACTGCATTCTCCCCACCTCCTAAGGGAAAAAAAAGATTCCACGGCTGATTGGCACCTATCTGGTAGCCTTGGGAGTGAGGTCATTTTTATAAATGTAACCACCTGTTTATTCAATAGCTAATATAGGAATTAATTTCTTCTTTTACTGCCAATTTTGTTTTATTTTTTAAAAATAGTATTATTGTAATAAAAAACTCACATGACATAATATTAAACATTTTTTTTTGGAAATACATGAATTCCAAATTCTGTAACACATTAGAACCATGAGGTCTGGGGAGTTAGTGAGCATCTATGTCCACCCCTTTTTCAGAGGTTCATCCCTTTATCTGACCATTGCCTCTCTTTCTACACTGTCATTCATGTTGGGGCCTTTTTATGTTATTAGGTTTGTGCATTTCATAAGACAGATACTCATCTAGTCAGTCTTTTGTGCTTGGTCCATTTCACTGAGCATTATTGATTATAGGTGGCCCCATTTTTGTTCAAATGCTTCATATCTATCTATCATTATGGCTGCATAGTATTCCATTGTGTATATGTACTGCATCTTCTTTAACTGTTCCCCTATGGATGGACAGGTAGGTTGGATCCAGGATTTGGCTATTATAAATTGTACTGCTATAAACAGAGATACGCATGTGTCCTTTTGGTATACTGACTTCCTTTCTTTTGGGAACATGTCCAGTACAGCAATAGCTGGATCAAATGGAATTTCTGTTTTCAGCTTTGTCATCAGTCTCTGGACTGCTTTCCATAATGCTTGTAACAGGTTGTATTCCCACCAGCACTGGCGTAGAGTTCTTTTTTTTCCCACAGCCTCACCAACAATTGTTCTTTGAGTTCTTGATGTAGGCCATTCTTACTTGTGTGAGGTGAAACCTCAATGGTCTTATTTGCATTTCTCTCATGGCCAGTGATGAAGAGCACATTTCCATGTGCTTGTTGGCCATCTGTATTTCTTCTTCTGAGAAGCTTCTCATTTCAGTTGCCCACTGCTTGATAGGATCATTTATTTTTTTTTTGGGGGGGGGTTATGTTTTTCCATTTATTGTATATTCTAGATATTAATTCTTTCTCTGAAGTGTTACTGGTAAGTATCTTTTCCCACTCTTTTGGATTGTTTCTTCACCTTGTTGTGTCTTTTGCTGTGCAAAAGCTTTTAATTTAATGTAGTCCCATTTGTTGATTTTTGCTGAGATTTCTGGTGCAATCGGTGATCTGTTCAGAAGATCCTCTCCTGTAACTATGCCTTCTAGGGTTTTACCTATTTTGTCTTCCAGTAGGTTCAATTCTTATTCTGATGCCCAGTTCTTTGATCCACTTTGATCTAATTTTAGTGTGTGAAGACAGATATGGATCTAGTTTCATTTGCCTGCATGCAGAGATCCAGTTTTCTCAGCACTATTTGTTGAAGATGATGTCTTTTATCCAGTGGATTGTTTTGGCCCCTCTGTCAAAGACCAGGCAACTAAGGGTGTTTGGGTTTCAATATTCTCAATTCTGTTCCACTAGTTTTCCTGTCTGTTCTTATACCATTACCATGTATATTTAATCACTGTTACTTTGTGGTATTTTTGGTTTTTTGAAATCTGGGATTGTGATTCCTCCAGCTTTCTCCTTGTTACTTTGAATTGCTTTAGAGATTCTGGATCTTTACTGGTTCCATATAACTTTTAAAGTTGTTTTTTTCTAGTTCTATAAAGAATGTAGTTGGCATTTTGATTGGGTAACACATTGAATCTGTATAGTAGCTTTGGAAGCATAGCCATTTTGACAATATTAGTTCTTCCTATCCTGGAACAGGGGATGTCTTTCCATTTTCTGAAGTCCTCTTCCAACTTTATCTTTAGGGGTTTGTAGTTTTCTTTGTATGGGTCTTCCAACTCTTTGCTGAGGTTTATTCCTAAGCATTTTTGCTCTTGTTGTTGTTGTTGTTATTGTGAGGGGGTTGTTTTCTTGACTTCTTTCTCTTTGGATACATTATCAGTGAGTAGGAATGCTACTAATTTGTGGGTATTGATTTTTTTTAACCTGCTATCCCACTGAATTTATTAGTTCTAAGAGTCTTTAGGTGGAATTTTTGGGGTCTTCTACATAAAGTATCATGTCATCTACAAGTAGGAATATCATTACTTCTTCCCTTCCAATGCATATTCCTTTTATTCCTTGCTCTTGCCTGATGGCTCTTACCAAAATTTCAAGCACTATGTTGAATAGCAAGGGTGACAGTGGGCCTCCTTGTCTTGTTCCTGAATTTAATGTGAATGCTTTCAATCTTTCTGCATTTAGGATTATTTTGGCTGAGGGATGGTTATAAATAGCTTGATGGCTTGAATTGTGTCGAGGTAGGGTCCCTCTATTCCTATTTTCTTTAGAGTCTTTATCATAAATGGTTTTTGAACATTGAAGTAGGTGGAAAGCAGACTATAATTAGAGGTTAGCTTTAGGTATCAACTAAAAAGCAAAATACTTATAAGATGGTGGAGAAACTGTCAGTACCCTAAACTGAAATTAACAGGGAAGAGCACTGTAAGCAAGATACAGAAGAGTTGGGGAGAGCTGAGAGTCAAGTGGGGAGAGTGTAGCTTCCAGATCTACAGAATACTTCAGAATATGCTTCAGAGAGTTAATAAGGCGAGTGAGGGATTTAGCAACTAACTGATATATAGAGAGAAGGAGTTGGAAGGAAAGGGGAAGAAAGGGAAAATAAAAAAGATGAAAAGAATACAAAGAAGAACACAGAAAAAGTTTGTCCAAAAGAGGTTGATGAAAATTAGAAAAAAGAATGAAAAAAATGAGAAAAAGAAAAAGAGGAAGAAGAAAAAAGAAAAAAGAGGACAAGGGAAAAAAGAAAACAACAAAAACAAAACAAAAACAGAACCTAAAAAGAGAAGAACAAGAGAAAAAAGGAATTTGAAAAAGACAAAAAAAAAAAGAAAGAAAGAAAGAAGAAAGAAAAAGGAAAGGGAAAGGGAAATTGATTAGTTGCAAGAAAGGGAAGGAGATAAATCATAAACCAAAATGCAACATCATAACAACATCACAACCTCTAAGGCAGGAGATGGTGGTGGGTAGGGAAACTATATTCATGGCAAGCGATGGCAGCTCCAACTTGTTTGCTTCAGTAATTCTTCAATGCTTTCCTGGGTAAACCGGTACTGCATCTTCTTTCAGGTTTATGAAATTGGCAGACCCGCTTTGACTCAGCTTCTCCAGCATTTACTCTGATGAACCCATTCCCAACACCCCTAGGCTAGCTCTTGCACCTCTCAATTCTTCTCAGACTTCTAGCACTATTACCATACTGCAAAAAAACTAGCCAGTATTGGATATATGTCTCTTTCACAGAATATAAATTTCCTGAAATCTGGCATTATTTTACTGTTCCTATGCCCATATCAGTGATACGGTAGATATCTAATAATTATCGAATGGATTCTAATTAAAACAATTAAAATATAGATGGAAGTAAGAGTAGTGATGATGTCAGCATGTAATTCCCAGCACTGACATCATCAGCAGGCCGCAGACTCTGATTTTATAAGCTACTTTCACATCACTTCCACAGCAGCTAGCTCAGTGCTGGCTCGGTCCACAGTAGGTGCTAAGTGAATTTTATTTTTTCAAATGTGGTGGTAATACTTCTTTGTGTGTAATGGAGAAAGAATTTACAGTAAGAAAGCAAAACAGCCAAACAGTAATCAAAACAATATTACTATCTTGAAGGACAATTTCCATAATATAGAAAAAGCCTCTAATAAGCCTGAAATATAGTAACCTTGATTGACTGACTGACCGATTGGTGTGTGGACAGGTTTACTGTGCTGAGATATTACATCCCATTTAACAAAAGGCATAATGCTGGAATTTCCTGGCAACACATATCAGCTTGATATATTTTGGTAAGATGAATGAAGAAAAGTTACAATCCAAATATGGGTTATAAGGGTATGAACATGGAAAGTAAAATTTCCACGAGGAAAACAAAGAGAATTGCAAGCAAATGACAATTATTCACAACAGCAAAGGAAAAAAATGATAAACTTACAAACTAATGTATATTGTTATGTAATATTTTTATCACAAAAACATTTAAAACACATAATATATTCTTTCTGAAAGACAGACAGAAACCTTGCTTGATGAAAATATATATCAAAAATGAGTAACAAAAAATCATATAATTTATTCCTAAAATGGAAATTTGGAGTACACACACACACACACACATAGACACACACATACATTAAGAACCAGCCACACCAGACCTGTAAGAAAATCCCAACAATTACCAAAAAACCTCATGTTCAATGTGCCAATAACCACAATATTATTTTTAAATGACAAAAAACTTAACCTATTAGCTTATTAAAAAAAATTTAAACAAGGTGTGGCGGTACAGGCTTGCAATCCCAGCACTGGGAGGCAGAAGCAGGAGGATTGCTATGAGTAGCAAGACCCTGCCTTAAAAACAAAAACAACTTATTACCTATTAAATTCACACCCTATGGTTTAAACAAACTTACGGCACTATGTTACCTCAATATTTCCTTCCAAGAAGAACTAGATGAAAAACAGGACACAGTAGAGCATGCCTGTAACCCAGCTACCCAGCAACGCTGAGGCAGGACAGCAACCGTTTTCTTAAATATTGGACAGAATTATGAGGCATAATATGTATATATGGGAAAATTCTTCTCAGAAATTCACATACCTATGTCTTGCAGATAAATGAACGCCATCTCTGCGATTCTCTACAGCTAAATGGAATTAAAAAGTCACAGTATCAGTGGCAGAAACTCAAGATAAACATGTTTCATTTTAAAATACAAAAACTGTATGATATTTACCAAATGTCTTCCTCCTGAAGTGACTGTCTTCCTTCTGTTCCAAGCAGAAAAAAATGTTAGAGAAGTAATCCACATATTAAAGTCTCAAAAAATTGTTTTTGTTTTTTTTGAGACGGTCTTGCTCTATAGCCTTCACTATGGAGCTCAGGCTGGCCTTGGACTCACACAATCATCCTGTCTCAGCCTCCCAAGTGCTGTGATGACAGGCATGTACCACCAGACTCAGTTTATGCGGTGCTGGGGAATAGAACTGGGTATACTTAGCACTTGCCTAAGTGCTTGCTAGGCAAGCACTTTAACTGCTGAACCATTCCTCCAGCCTTAAAGTTTCAAAATTTTACAGATGATTCTTCTGTGTGATTTTGAAAAATAAGAAGCCAATCATATGTTCTTACCTCTTGTGAATCTGAGCTACGCTTTTCTGAAAATCCAAACTTCTTCTGAAGGTAAGAACAGATATTTACAACTATGATCTCCAAAAAAACTGTTATAGAAACCATCAAGAGGATTGCCATCCACTTATGTTGAAAAGCCTGGGACTCTGGAAGTTCCTGTGATGTCAGATATGTATTTATCTTCCAATTCATTCTTCCTTCTAAAGAATTCATGTAGCTTTGGCATTTAACACGAGGCAGACCGGAATCGCATTAAATGGTCCCAAAGCACAAAAGGTTAGTATGACCAACTCAGGACCACATAAAGCTGTCCGAAAACTCCCACTGCTACTCAGTGACTGACATGCTGCACTGACTGCTCTGGGCTTCAGGGAAGTGAGGTATGTGTCATAATTGGCATTTCACTGAGCTCATACCCTTACTTTGGCAATAATGAAAGCTCACTGGTGAGACCTGTACAGTGCTGTTTTTTTTTAAATTCAGATATTACCTTCAATTAATTTCTAAAAACAGCATAATTCTATACATCATCTTTAGCATAACTGTAGTATCACTGCCTTATAAAGATATATAGAATTTGAATTCTATTAATACCAGTAATCATATATTTTATGCTTCTCTGTGATCAGAAAAATAAAGTCATGAGGTTGGGGGTATAGCCCAGTGATTATGGTCCCCAGAACCATATTTAAAATATCATCTGGATGCCTGTAATCCCAGCATTTGGAGGCTGAGGCAGAGAGCTGCCATGAGTTTGAGTCCAGCCTGGGTTACAGGGTGAGTGTAGGACCAGCCTAGACTACAGAGCAAGACTGTCTCAAAAATAAACAGAAAATACTGTCTTAGAGTGATTTAAGGTTGACAGATTCAGCAATGAAAATACTGTATGCTTGATTTAACTTGAATTTCAGATAAATACCAAATAATTTTTAGTAGAAATATATCCAAGGCTGGAGGAATAGCACAACAGTTAGAGCACTTGCCTAGCAAGTGCAAGGCCCTAGGTTTGATTCCCATTATACCACTTAAGTCTGGTATAGTGGCAAATTCCTGTAATCCCAGAACTCCAGAGGCTAAGGCAGGAGGACTGCCTTAAATTTGAGGCTAGTCTGAGTGACATAATGAGTTCAGAACAGCCTGGAGTGACATCCTGTCTCAAAAAACAAGAAGCAAAAAAAAATATTTTTTTCCCATCACTTCTGTAGGGTATGAGATAACTTGTCCTTTAGGAACCTGATTTTTTTTTTTCTTAACATAATAACGTTTAGGGGCTGGAAGAACAGCTTGGAGGTTAAAAGTTGCTTGCCAGTATTTACTTTTTCGTTGCTGTGGCTCAATACCTGACACCCACAACTTAGGGAGGAAAGATTTATTTTAGCTAACAATTTCTGAAGATCATAGTACATTCACAGGTAGGCGCCTGGAAAATGGTGGAAGCACACAGCAGGGCTGGCGCGGGGGCAGGGCCAGAGCCAGAGCTCCAGCGGCAGAGACCCTCACAGCCTGGTGGATGAGAGAGCCCAGGATGAAGGGCGGAACCAGCACAAGGCCCACCCAGGTCAATCCCCAAGCTCCCGCCCCTTCCAGCCAGGCCCCGCCTCCCAACCCTACACAGTATCCACGTGAGGCTTTTGGGAGACACTCCAGATCCAAACCATGACTCCCCGCAACTGCTAAGTACTTAAGTTCGATCCTAAGCAACACCTAAGCCAGGTGTGGTGTGCACTGCAGTAATGCTAGCACTCAGAAGGCTGAGGCAGGAGGACTGCTGTTGAGTTAGGGGCCAGGCCGTCCTACATAGCCAGCTCAGAACCAGTCTGGACTACAGAATGAGACCCTGTCTCAAAAAACAGACAAACAAAATATATATAACATCTAATTTTGTATTTCTTTCTGCTAGAGGGCTCTGTTGGCAAGCTGCTCTTCAGCAATCTGATAAGCTTTACACCAATATCAGACAAGGGGAACTTGGCTTTTCACCATGCTGATGTGAATTCAAGGAACCCCTTGTGAGGTCCTTCCTGATGTCAGAATGAGGGCTGTGGGGTACAGGCAGCTCTAAGTACTGCCCACTTTCCTTAGTTGACGCAAGGGTGAGAACTGACTAAACAGTTTTAGGCACAAGGAGACAAGACTGTTTGGACTAGTAACACTCCTTTGGACATGAAGTACTTTTCCTTTGAAGGTCTAACTGATTAATCCTTCATTTATGCAAGGTGGACTGAGGAAAACTCCCACTCATCCCACCGGAGTAACTTTCCAAGCCTCTTCTGATGCAACGAAGGTATTAATGAGCTCTGACTTCCCCTGGCTACTGGGGATCCTGACATAAATGCCAATCTACACACCAGGACTTCCACTCTGCCGCTTAGCTGGCTGAGGGTATTTATCTCCATAATCCAGCTCACTCCTGACTTTGGCACTTGTCTTCCAGGACACTGTTAAGTATTCACCAGTTCTGGAACAAACTGTGGCAATTCCTCTGAACTTCTCATGCATCTTCCTCTCTGTCCCTCCCTACAAGAAGTGATTTTTTTTTTAGATCTTTTGATCTTCTCTTCCTTTTTTCCCGTTCTTTGTTGGCTTTTATCTGGACTTTTTTGCTATGGATTTTTAAATTCTTTTACTACTGTAGGGGAGAATTTATTTTGCTGGGTTTTGTCCATTTCCCTCATCTGACTGCAGAAATTCTCCAAGTTATTTAATGTTAACTAACACAAAGAGGACCAATTACTTCACTAGTTCCTTTGATTTTTTCCAAGTTTTGGAGCACTGAATCTACTACTATTCTGCCACACAGCTTCTATTGGGAGAAGGGATGTCTGCTTAGCTCTCCTGTTGGTAGTGAAGTCACATGTTAGTCAACACTATTCCCTATAGACTTTCTGACTTCAACATGCACCTACTCATAAAATCATTCAGCATAGATGCTTCTAAAAATCTCTTCTTATATCTACCTCAAGTGAGCAGAATGGAAAATAAAAGCTAAAGTAGATTTAGTTTTAAAAATCATGAAGACATTGGGCTGGAGGAATGGCTCAGTGGTTAAAAGCCCTTGCCTGGCAAGTGCTATGTCAAGCGCTAAGTACCCGAGTTTGATTCCCCAGTATTACATAAGGCAAGCATGGTGGCGCACACTTGTAATCCCAGCATTTGGGAGGCTGAGGCAGGAGGATTCCCTTGAGTCTTAGGCCAGCCTGTGCTCCACAGTGAGTTCAGGACCAGCCTAAGCTACATCACAAGACCTTGTCTCAAAAAAAAAAAAAAAAAGAAAATTATATATATTTTTTCAAATAGACTAGGCACCACAAAAACCACTCAAAAATATTCTACTAGTTGTTGTGCTTTTTTTTTTCTTTCCTAAAGGTTTAAAAGCAGTGTATGTATCAATGCCACATTCTTTCTCTACTTGGACACTGTAAACTGTTTTCTGGTTTTTTTATTGATAGGGTCTCGTTCTGTAGCCAAGCTGGCCTTAGACTCACAACAACTTGCCTGCCTCAATCTCCCAAGTGCTGGGATTACAGGTGCGTGCCATGAGACCCAGCTTTATGTGGTGCTGGGGTATTGAACTCAGGACCTTGCACTTGCAAGGGAGTAGCTTTAACCTCCTTGCCATTCTTCCAGCCCCAAGGTTTTTTATTTTGAATAGGAAATAGGTTCTTAATTTTCACATTAGTCTCCTTGATATATATATATATATATATATATATATATATGTGTGTGTGTGTGTGTGTGTGTGTGTGTGTGTGTGTGTGTGTATATATATATATATATATATATATATATATATATATATATATATATATAATAGCAACATAAGCCAGGATTGTTCATGATGGTTAAAAATACTCCTAAATATATCCTAGCTCAATGTAACAACTACTTATTGACTAATAATGCGTAAAGCACTGAAAAGAGTACCAAAAACTGCTTTCAGGATGAGTACACACCGTTCCCTGACTTGGAGTTTGTGAAATAGATGAGACGAAGTTACTGCGTCAGTAACTTGATGAGAAGGCTGACTGTGGTTGGATGCAGGATGACATGGGAGTTTTGGGAGCGACACGTACACTTGGAGTTATCCAAGGGAAGCTACAAAAGACAGCCCAGGAGGCTGTAAGAATGGCTCAGCGGTTAAAGCCCTGGCCCAGCAAGTGCTAAGTCACGCGCTAAGTACATGAGTTGATTCCCCAGCACCACAGAAGCGGGGTATAGTGGTACATGCCGGTGATAGCACTTAGGAATCTGAGACAGGAGGACTGCTGTGAATCTAAGGCCAGCCTGAGCTCTGTAGTGAGTTCAGGATCAGCCTGGGCTCCAGAGAAAGACCCTGTCTCAAAAAAAAAAAAAAAAAAAAAGGAACAAAATGCATGAGATATTGGAAGTCAGGGGGATGAGAGGGAAGCGATTTTAATGACATCATATTTATGTGCACAAAATTCTTAAATTTTATGTAACTGTTGTATATCTAATATATATACCAATAAAAATGGGGGAAAATAATAATCAGTTGGAGTTCATGGAAGATGCAAAGCAAGAGATTTGCTGAGAAAGTAAAGCCCTCAAGGGGAGGTCCAGGAGGGGTCTCAATAGGGCAAAGGACTTCAGCCCATTATAAAGCTTTTGCTCAGGTGGCTGCAGGCGGCATGTACAGGAACTGGACTCAGAAAGGCTGACTGGGTTCACTACTTCTCACTGTTCTCTAGAGGGGTGTGGTCCTCATAGCCCCCTGTGAGCATCTTAGCACCCTGTTCTAGGGCTATCCATCCATTCCAGCCCATGTTCCTAGCCACACTGATGTTACAGGTCAGAATAGGAAGGGGGAAAAGGATACAAGGTGAATAGTGTCCAACAGTGAAGACCTTTTGAGATTCAAGTTTTTGAGCTGAAGACAGCAACTGGTTTATCAAAGCAAGGAGATAACGAAACAGGAAAATCATTTAGGCCATTAAAACTATACAGGTGGTACTGAAGGAATATCACGTGGCTAGAACGCTTCCTAGCAAGCTGAAGGCCCTGAGCTGATTTCCCAGCACCACTGGATGTGGTGACGTTGGCCTATGATACCAGAGCTACGGAAGCAAGCCGAGGCGAGCTTGGGCTACATAGTGAGCTCAGGGCCAGCCTGAATTACAGAGCAAGACCCTGTCTCAAAAAAAGAGAGAACTGAAGAACACCTGAATTAGAGTGATGGCAGGGCAAATAATGACGAGAGGTAGAACAAAGAGGAAACAAATGGATTGGGGGGTGCCAAGGTACGGTGACTGAGCTGATGGAAAAAAAGCATCTAAGAGCACCTCAAAACAGAGAGGTCAATATTAAAGATAACAGATTCTGCCAAATGGGGCATCTCTGGCCCTTGCTGATTTAACATGATTATATAAAATAAAGCTTAAACATTAACGACTTGCTAACGTCCTAGTCCTCTTTTCCAGCCTATCAGAGACAGTTCATGAACAAAATTCATCTTCCTCCGACATCTTCAGATCAGTGAGACTGTGATCCTTGAGTGGACAGGGTGAGTGTCCTCTCTCAGCCCAACATGGTAATAGGAAGATGGCCCATCAGCCCCTACATATCCTACAAATACAGGATCAGAGTCTGGGTGAGTGGAATGCAGGAGGACAGGAAAAGTAAGATAGGTAGAAAGGAGCCAAAGAAAATCATAGTTCTAAAAATTGTACTTCTCCAACCTCAACTTTTGGTTTGTTTTTCTTTCTGGCCCAACACACCCAAGTCTATAAATAAAGTGATAAGGAGAAGGTCTGATCCTAATCAGATTCACAGAGCTCAAAGAATGTTTTTGGCAAAACATCTCTTATCACTCACCTTTTAAAAAAAGCTCTATGGGTTGGGTGGGTAGAACAATGGCCATCATCTTCCTGCCCTTGGGTGAGGCCTGAGCAAAACTTCTATGGATTCACAAATTCCAAAGACTTCCACTGCCCTGCCCACCCCTCCGGCTCCAAAAGAGAATGCTCCTTTTGGAGTGCCTGCATTCTAGATCTGAGTGCAATTTTAATCTCTGCCTTAAAAAAAAAAAAATCTTTCCTGAGCCTTAAGAAAACGATAATTCTGAAACTAGTTTGTTTAGGAAGGTCTCCAAACACAAGAACTTTTAAGGTAGATTCTTCCAGGCAGGTCAGAGCAGTTAGTAGTAGTGCTAGATCTGAGAGGTTCCCAAAGACAGGAACATGGCAATTAAAAAGACAGGAATGTAGAACAAATGTCAAAAAGACAGAATACCTTGGAATGTAGAAGAAATGGCAAAAGGGGTTAGGGGTTAGCTAAAATTATGACGACTAACCTTTTCTACCAGTGGTGGTGAGGTTTTGGAGTCAGATCTTAGGTCCCTAGATTTGATCTAAAGCCAATAAACTGGTTTTTATGCTGCTGTGTACCAATCAGTAAAGACCAAATAGGCACAGAAAAATAAATATACACGATCCTTAGAAAAACTATGAAGAC
Source organism: Ctenodactylus gundi (assembly GCA_004027205.1). Classification (NCBI taxonomy): domain Eukaryota; kingdom Metazoa; phylum Chordata; class Mammalia; order Rodentia; family Ctenodactylidae; genus Ctenodactylus; species Ctenodactylus gundi. The sequence goes on along the minus strand of PVKB01000918.1, from coordinate 29,282 downwards.
TATGGTATCCACTTGATAACTGGTGCAGTCGCCCCTCCGTGCTTGCATGGGAATTTCCACTGCTGTCGTCTTCACCTTTCCTTTACACTTCTCCCAATAAAGTTACTTTCTACTTCCAAACTGTCTCTTTGTTAGCGGGAGTCCACTGACACTGGCAGAACACGGACCCAGTTTGAGCTCTCTGGCATATTTCTGGTGCCAAAATAGGAACACAAAAAGACATCGCTCAGGAGCCCCTGAAGACATCCCATGGTAGGCTAAAATTTACTTTGCATCTATTCCACTTTGGGCCCCTGCTTATAGTCTACGTCTCCATCTTGCTAAAATGAAAACTGGTCACTTGTCTATCAGTTAAAAGCCACAAGGGCGGTTGTCAATCTTGTCTTGGGTGACAGGTTTTCCGAGACACAGACCCTGGTTTGAGCTCTGGCAGCACTTCTGATACTCTTACTAAAATACTTCTTTATGTGGCTGCTGTCCTGCGTTACATGCTCAGCAATACTCATTTCTTCTACTTTTGGACTGCCACACCACCACAATCCCATTTTAAACAATCAATGGGGGGCTAGGGTGATGCTCAGCCATTAATGAACTTGCCTAGCAAATGCAAAGTCTTGGTTTGATTCCCTAGTACCACATAAACTGGGCGTGGTGGCACATGCCCATAATCCCCAGCACTTGGGAGGCTGAGACAGGGGGATTACTATGAGTTCAGGATCAGCTTGGACTACAGAGCAAGACTTTGTAAAAAAAAAAAAAAAAAAAAAAGTGCTTGTTTTTTTTTTTTTTTTTTTTTGAGATGGGGTCTCCCTTCATAGCCCAGACTGGCCTTAGGCTCACTGCAATCCTCCTGTCTCAGTCTCCCACGTGCTGGGACTACCGGTGTACACCACCATGCGTAGTTTATGGGGAATCAAACTCAGTTACTTAGCGCTTGCTAGGCAAGCACTTTAGCCACAGAGCCATTCCTCTAGCCCTGTACAAAAAATGTTTAATCTTAAACTTGAAGGGGCTGCAAGATGTGTTAAACGTGCGGGAAAGCAGAGCCTTCTCCCAAATGTTCCTTTCAGCTGTAGACATACCACTTTCTCTAGAAGTTATACATTGCCCAACTTTATTACAGTTTTTAAATAATAAGCTATTTCAATGACAACTCAGGCTACCTATGTTTGTTTTTAAATAATGGCTACTTTGTCCTCATCATCTAAAGTAATTTTTTTGTTCTTCTTTAGCAGTGTTCCAGATCATAGCCTGGATCATGCTGGATATCCACTATACTACTGACCTATTTACTCCAGCCTCTTTGAGTGGGCACTCATTATGCCTATACAGTTTATTTTGTAAGTTTGATTTTAACTGTGTAGGCTGGTAACTGTTTAAATCTTTGTCAGTTGTGCTTCTATATTATGTTCTCATTGATAATAAGTTGTCCTTTATACTATCTATTTCCCAATTAGCTTTACTTCTATTTTAGCATATTATTATTCTTTAACTGATCTGGCAATAAACCAGTGATGTATATTTGACAGTGATTATTTTTTCCATAATCCATTTATAATCTTTTGATATCAGAATTTTAACTTTGAGACAGGGTCTCAATCTGTAGTTCAAGCGGGTCTCAAAACTCTTAGCAATCCACCTGCCTCAGCCTCTTCAGTGATGAAATTATAGGCATGTGCCATTACACCCAGTTGATTCTTACATAGTGTGAAGGAATCAGACCCGGGGCCTGGTGCTTGTAAACCACTAAGCTATGCTCCTCCATCAGTATTTTAAAACTTTAGCCAGCTCTGGTGGCACATGCTGGTAACCCCAGCACTCTAGGATGCTGAGGCAGAAAAGACTTCAAGTTGGCGCCCACTCTAAGAAACTCATCGAGATCCTGTCTAAAAATAAGAAACGGCTGGGGATGTAGCTCAGGGTAAAAACTCTGGGTTCAATCCATAGCACCACACTCACTCTTAAATGTTAACTACCAACTGTACATTTTATTTACTTATTTATTTATTTACAGACAGGGTCTTGCCTTATAGTCAAGGCTGGTCTAGAATCTACTATGTAGCCCAGGCTGGCCTTGAACTCACAGCAATCCTCCTGCCTTCGCCTTCCAAGTACCGGGATTATATGCATGTGTCACCATGCCTCACTAATTTTTATGTAATGCCAGGGGAATCAAACACAGGGCCTTATGCATATACCATGCAAGCGCTCTAACCACTGTGCTGTGCCCTGAGACCTTAAGGACCTTTTATTAAAAGCAATAGAGTAGCCAGAAAAAGGATAAATTTCAAAAGCCATTCCTTACTATCCATTTATCATCATCCTCATCATTTTGTGTATTTTACAGGAAATACAGAGACCATGTTTTTTATACATAAGTCACTATCATTCAACATTTAAAGTTTAGTTCAGCAAACAATTCCATTTCCCAAGACACTTTTTTTTTTTTTTTGCGACAAGGTCTTGCTCTGTATCCTAGATAGGTACTGATCTGAGTAGGGAGCCCGAGCTGGCCTTGGACTTGAGACAATCCTGTCTCAGCCTCCTGAGTGCTTCCTGAGTGCTGGAGCGCCACCACGCCTGGCTTATGTGGTGCTGGGAAATTGAACTCAGGTACTCAGCACTTACTAGAAAGCACTTTAACTGCTCAGCCATTCCTCCAGCCCCAATAAAACTAAATTTTAAGCCAGGCTCTGGGAGGCTGAGGCAGGAAGACTGCCAAGTTTGAGTCTACTCCGGCTTAGCGAGATTCTCCTAAAATCAAAAATAAAAAATAAGCTGGGGATAGAGCTCAGTATGAAGGCCCTGGGCTCAATCACCAGTATTATACACAAGCACACAGAAAAACTCTTTTTTTAGATAACATGCACAGTTGTTTTTAAATTGGCAAACCATCATACTGAAACATGTTACAGAATATAAAATATACACAATTGAGATGAATAGTAACTGCCTGCATAAGGCATGTTTGTACCATTAACCACTATTTAATTGTCCTTTTAAATGGCATGGTCTATCTACCAATTTTGCATACGTCAGAAACTTCCAAGTGTTTGTTCATCTTTGTAAACTGAGAAACTTCAAGCAGGCCTTCAGCAAACACTTCTTGAATAAAAGTTATTTCATTTAAAGACGTGTTCAGGGCCAGACCATAGTTCAGTGGGTAAAAGTCCTTGCCTAGCAAGCACAAGGCCTTGTGTTTGATTCTCTAGCACCACATAAACCAGATGACATGGTTACAACAGCCTGTAAAACCCAGCATTCGGGAGGCTAAGGCAGCATTACTGTGAATTCGAGGCCAGTCTGAGCTACATAATGAGTTCAGGGTGAGTCTGAACTAAAGAGCAAGACTCTGTCTCAAAAAAAAAAAATATATATATATATATATATATAATAAAGATGACAGTGCTTCACAAAATTACTTTCTCCTATCGTTAAGACAAAAAGTACTCCTGTTACAAAATTCAAATGTTTAATTTTTCCCCAAACTTGACTATACTAATGAAAATAAATTATATTTAGACCATCTTTAACATTAGTACATCATCTTCACACTACTATGACAGTGCTTGCAAAAGACATTTTGTAAAGGATATTAATATCATCATTAAAATGTTTCAAAAATAGGCAACATTAAAGAACATTAGTCTGATGCTGAGAGGTATTTGCTCTTTATGAAATAAATTGTACTTGTATTTAAAATAACATGACCTGTAACTAATGATTATTATTTCCTGTCCGTTTCAGTGATTTCTTGGATCCAAAACAAAATCTGGGTGTTTATTTCTTTGAAAACATCATTTGTTGATCGTCCTTTCACTGCCATGGAATGATTTGCCTTCTCAATCCAGTGGATTTTATTGGGAGCTTGCATTTTCTGTGCCACTTTCTCCAACAAGTTCTAAGGAGGGGAAAAAGAGGAGACTAGACTAGTACACTATTGGCATTTACAAAACAATTCTCTCTTCCCTGTGTATGCTGGTACCCACTCACTAGAGAGTGACTACAGAGAAACCCCTAAGCAACAAGATTAGGAACGAGATGCCCACAAAAGGAGCAACCCACTTTTCTTAAGTGCAGTTAACAAAACAGACCAAATATTCATTATTAACCATAAAAAGTCAATTGGAACATTTCAAAAATTAAAAGCTTTTCCCCGAGGCTGTTATGTGCTCTGAGAGATACATAGTGGACACTGCCAACCCTTTCTCAAGAGTCAGTTTTATAACAATCTTCCTGACTGCTGAAATAATAAACCAAATGCAATCTAGAAACCAGAATATTCAAAAATCCATACTTAATTTCTCAAATAAAGTTTAATCCATTTACCAACTCTCTTTCCAAGGAAGTATCTGGTCAGCTTATATTTCTAGGGTCATCAAGAACAGAATCATAAAGGCATAAAACTAGCATGAGATAAATTAACACCTTTGTTGCTAGACAATCTCTTTCTAAAGTGATAAATTCAATAGATTTAAACTATAGTAGACAAAGAGATCCAAATTAAATGGAGGAAGAGATCCTAATTACTAACAATCTCTTTTAAAGAGACAGAAGGCTACAAGTCATCTTTCTTTCAGGATACTTCACTCTTTGCCTCATTTAAAAAAACATCAGCTTGTGACTCACCTTTTCGCACATTTCATCTGCTGAGCCAGACACAAACAAGACAGGATCTTTTATACGAAAGAGATCTTCGTCTCTGAGCTTATGCTGCTGCTTTGGATGATGCAGTGGGTAAGAAATACAAATGAGACCTCGAACAAAATCATCAGGATCATCTGGCTCAATATGACACATTACAGAAGCAGCTGCTCTGGAGCCCATCGAACGACCTAAACAATGAAAATTAAGTTTAAAATTCAAACACTCACATAAAGTAGTAGTGATGGTGTAGCAAAATTAGATTTAATTTCATTTACTGATCAACATTTTTGTTTATTGAAAAAAAAATCAATTCCAAAAGGTGACAATAACAAAACTGTACCAATTACAAAGGAAACCTGCAGCCTTTAGAAAAGCTGAACACTGATCGAGTTTAAGGGGAATTTAAGAGTCTCATGCTCCACTGACTAAACTAGCAGGGTGCCCGCATTAAATGGAACTAAAAAAAAAAGGGCAATTATTTTTCTAAAGGATATTTATTCCTTTTGAAAAAATCATTTACAAGGCAGTGACTCAAAGACAGAAATAAAAAGAGCCACCTCCAGGTTGTAATACATATATATAAGATTTAAATTTGCTTTAAATATGTAAAGCGCTGTAACATCAAGGAGGTCACCTCCCAAAACAACTTTTTTTTTCCTCTAGCCATTAGTTGTTTTTTTTTTTTTTTTTTTTTTTTTTTTTTTTTTTTTTTTTTTTTTTTTTTTTTTTTTTTGAGACAGAGTCTCACTCTGTAGACCAGGCTGGTCCTGAACTCACTATGGAGACCAGGCTGACCTTGGACCCAGTGCAATCCTCCTGCCTCAGCCTCCTGAGCGCCGCGATCACAGACTTGTGCCACACCTGGATTATGTAGTGCTGGGGAATCAACTCAGGTCCTTAGCGCTTGTTTTAGCATTTTAACCGCTGAGCCATTCCCCCAGCCCCAAATATAATTCCTGTATTAATACTATTAATTTTAATATTAAAGTGGGAATATAACAAGTATTCAAAAGCATTGCAACTTACCTCCAAGAAAAACACCTGCAAGTTTGTATTCTGAGGTCTTAAGATAATTCTACAGAAAATAACAAAAAGATCATCAATTCTTCTATGTAATATTCCACTGAAGAACAATAATATCTCTTTTTTTGAGACAGGGTGTCACTCTGTAGCCCACGCTGGTCCTGAACTCACTATGTAGCCTGGGCTAGCCTTGGACTCATGGCAATCGCCCTGCCTCAGCCTGTGGAGTGCTGAGATTGCAGGTGTATACCACCATGCCCAGCTTATGTGGTTCTTGGGAACTGAACTCAGGGCCTTGTGCTTGCAAGGCAAGCACTTCAACTGCTGTGCCATTCCTCCAGCCCCTGATAACATTATCTCTTACCAGTCCTGACATGCATGAAAATCAAGCAAAGACAACTCAAAATCTTCAATGCTTCTCCTTGACAGAGGTTAGCACTTCCTACCTCTTTTGGTCATATCTTCACTACTAAATCACATGTCGGGTAATGGAAATAACTGTGTAAAAAAATAAATCTACCTTTATAAAGATATTTATGCAATAAATTTTTAAAAATTATTTTTAAAAAGACCAGTAAATATTTCCAATCAATACCAAATCAGGGGCTGGAAGAATAGCACATAGGTTATAGCACTTGCCTAGCAAGAGCAAGGCATTCTGAGTTTGATTCTCTACTACTACAACGTAAGTCAGATAATCTCAACATTCAGGAGGCTAAGGCAGGAGGATTGCTGTGAGTTCAAAACCACCCTGAGATGAGCTCACGGCTCAGGACAAGCCTGACTCCAAAATGAGACCCTGTCTCAAAAATTTTAGGGCTGGGCTCATAGCGCAGGCCTGTGTTTGATTTTCCAACACCACATAAGCCCAGTGTGGTGGTGCATGCAGGAGGACTACTATGTGTTCAAGTCTGGGCTGCATAGTGAGTTCAGGACCAGCCTAGATTACAGAGGAAGAATTGGTGTCCAAAAATAAATAAATAAATAAATAAATAAATAAATAAATAAATACCAAGGAGAAAAAAAAAACCTTTTGCCTAGCATGCATAAGACCCTGGGTTCAATTCCCCAGCAGCACATAAAAATTAGCCTGGTGTAGGACCAGCCTGGATTAGACTAAGACTCTGTCTCAAAAAAAGAATTTTTAAAGAAAAAACACCATACTATATTAGGTGAATTACTTTAGGATGTCATGGTTATATTCTAAAACTATGTGAATCCCGCAAGAAAATCATCTGCAGCTTCCTGAACAGTACTATGGAGGAAGATTTTTGATGTGATCATTCATCTCCATGGATACCAACTGATGACCAAAAAAAAAAAAAAAACCTGGTCTTCATATACTACCGAGGTTCTATGGACAACCATTTACAGAATTCTCAATAAAACCAATGACACAAAATTTGTCTTAAATTTCTTAAGAATCTTAAATGTAAAGAAAATTTCTTACCAAAACTGCCTTATATGCTTTTATTCTGTGTACAATATTAAGGCCTTTACAGGTAAATCTCAGGCAAAAAAACCCGTGAGATGCAAGATGGGATGCCAGTGACATCAGATGAGGAAGGTTCATATCTCCTGATGCTCCATGGGTAAGAATTATTCCATACATTAAACTCTTGTTAGGTACCAAGCAAACAGCATCCAGCAACTTATTTCCAAAAGGTATTTTTAATTTTACCTAAAATTCAAAAGAAGGGATCAAATTACTTCCTTGACTGACAAGTCAGACAACTGAATAAACTACGTTTGTTCTATGAAACTCATGACTCAAGTCATTGCTCCAAATAAAAAGTAATCATTGTTATAATCAGAGTTAACATTTTTTTAAGTGCTTACTGTGTGTTAGCTACTACGACTGCATGGGGTATGTATTAACTCTTTTAAATCTGCCTCATAATTCTGTGAGGCAAGTACTAGTACACCCATTTTATAGCTAAGGTACAGCAGGTTAAGTAACTTGCCCAAAGTCACACAGCTACTAGTTGGGACTAGGGACTCAAACTAAGGCAGCCTGCTCCAGAGCCCTGACCCTCAGTGACTGATGCTGTACCACATCTCACAGTGCAAGCAGAAAATAAGAATATCACTCTGCAGCGGCATGATTACCCGAACAATAAATAAAAAAGGAAATCTGAAGAAACAGAACATATAAAAATATTATTACCTCTGTGTGACTCATTTTCACTGCTGAGTAATAAAGTGCATTACCCCAGGGAAGCAAAGGACATCTCCCTGGAAAGAAGACTCATGTCAGACGTGGATCTAACTCAAGGACTAGGATGAACATAAAGTCAGCAGCTGAAATAAACACTCAGAACCCCTTCTCTAAAACCTGTGTCCTTACATGGACATTAATCACAAATTATAAGGTTTCTGTGGGAACTCAGAATTAGCATAGAGCCAGATGAGGGGTTGGCAGATGTCAGATTAGATTAAGCTTTGATACCTTGATGGAAGACTCAGTCTCCAAAACCAAAATAAACCCCATTATTCACCTACTTGCCTCCAGAAACATTCATGTAATAAGTGAAAATAATAAGGTTCAAATCTCAAAAAATATTAAGAATATACAGTGCAAAAGTGTCATTCTACTTTTGCCTTATACCCAGATTCCCTTGGCTGAAGGCAACCAATGTTACCCACTTTCCAGGTTGCACTGTGCTTACTAATAATTTTCACATGTGTGTTGGTACATCTAAGGTAAATTACCAAGTAAGAAATTCCCATCAATGTTCACTATTTCAAAGATATTTCGTTATACTTATTATTATTTTTGAGACAGAGTCTTGCTCTGTAGTCCAGACTGGTCCTAACTATGCAGCCCAAACTGGCCTTGAACTCACAGCAATCCTCCTGCCTCAGCCTCCTAAATGTTGGGATTACAGGTGTGTGCCACCATGCTGGTTTTAGATTTCATTTTTCATTTTTAAGTAGGTAACTGCACTTGGTATAAAATTTTAGAATAACAAAAATGTAGTGGCTAGAGGAATAGTAGTGGTTAAAGCACTTGCCTAGCAGGCTCTGAGTTTGATTACCCAACACTAAATACGTAAACTGGGCATGGTGGCGCAAGCCTATAGTCCTAGCTGAGGCAGGAAGATTGACTGCCCTGAGTTTGAGGCCAGGCTGGACCACAGAGTGAGAACGTATCAAAGAAATGAGAACAAATGTAAATAGGTAAGTCTCACAGGCTTCCCTCCAGCCAGAGTTCCTTTCTTTCCCAGGACCAACCAAGGCGTCCAACTTAGGTATCTTTCCTTATCTCTCCTTCTCTCTGCTTGCTTGAGGCTAGAGGGTATTAGCCTAGTAGCAAAAGTTCTTTAGGTTGAATGGAAAGGAATAAAGGAATTCAGGGTCCAGCATCCTTATTCTAACAAACATACCCTTATAATTATGCCTTGGGTCCCCTAGTTCAAAAATCCTCTCCTTTCTCAAGATAAAAGCCTGTGTCTTCTAACAGCTGCAGAAGCTGTCATCCAAAAATTGCGAGAGGGGGACAGGATCTAAACAACTGCTGCTTAAAAACACCTCACCCAGAAGTTGGGGTAGCTGAGCAGTTTGAGGCCTTGTCCAGCAAGCACAAGACCCTGAATCCCATTCCCCAGCACCACATAAAGCCAAGCTTTGTGGCACATGCCTGTAACCCAGCACTCAGAAGGCTGAGGCAAGACGACTGACATGAGTCCAAGGGTAGCCTGGACTACAGAGGGAGACCCTGTTTCAAAAAAAAAGGAAAGAATTATGTTAAGGCCTGCTCACAGGTACTTGCTTTTGATTGCTAGTATTTGCCATATGATTCTGTCTTTAAAAATAATCCCTTAACCATAATTTGAGATTTCAGGTGGAAGTAAAACTACAGCATCTTCAATCACTATCTTAACTTAGAATGCTATTCCACTTTGAAACTGGGTCGCGCTGTAGCCCAGGACGGTCCTGCACTCACTGGTGTAGCTTAGGCTGGCCTTGAACTCAGGACAATCTGCTTGCCTCTGGCTCCAGAGTGCTACGATTACAGCCATGGGCCACCACACCCAGCTTTATGTGGTGGAGGAAAGGAACTCAGGGCCTGGCTTTAACTGCTATGCCATTCCTCCAGCCCTTTTTGTTGTTTTTTGAAAAACTACCCTCGTCCAGTCTTCATGAACAGCTTGTTCTTCACAACCAGTGCACACAGCCTACACTGAGCACTGAAACTGTCCTATAATCTCAAAGCAACCTGCTTTAGATTGTTTTGTTTCTCTGGCTTTTGTTCAGATAAGGGAAGGGTTGAAGGCTGGCCCAGTCTAAATGTCCTTCACTGCAGATTAACAAAATAACTTCTACGGACACTGTAACAACTAATTGATAATATACTGTGCACACATCGTGAGCATTCAATAGTTGATTTTCTGGACTACTACTTCGAGTCAGTATGCAATACCTGACCACATCTTACCCAAGGAATCAAAACGCTGTTAACTACTTCGACTTTCAGTTAAGAAAACATTTGTGGCTGGGCCTGGTGTGAACATTTGTAATCTCAGCACTTTGGAAGGCTGAGGCAGGAAGATGGCGAGTCCAGCCCGGGCAGCTTAATGATCTAGCGTGAACTTGTTTCAAAAATAAAAATAAACAGGGTTACAGACGCACGCTCAGTGCATAGGCTCTGGGGTCAGTCTCTAGTACAGACAAGGTAAAGAAAGAAAGAAAGAAAAACAGAAAGGAAAGAAACAAAAACCACATCTGAGCATGAGCAGTGGGTCCGGCCTTCCCTTGGCTGTCATGGGCAAAGGTAAACGTTACGAGTTCAAGTCTAGAGGGATCCGGTCACCACCACACACCAAACAATAATCGTATAAAAAAACTTCAAAGGAGATCTCCCCGGCAACGGCACTTGGGAATCACATCTATTTCGCTCAAAAACGGAAAAAAAAAAAAAAAATAGTGTCTCCGCGCTGTGCGCCGGGCGACCCCGGAACGACCCCGAGGCCACCACTCGGCCTGAGGAGCCCAAGGGTGGCTCCGGCGACCGAAGCCCTCCGCCGGGCGGTCCCCACCCGGACCTCCCCTCAGACCCAGGCGGCGCCGCCTCCCCGAACCCACAGCCGCCACCGTCCCGCTCGGCGGCGCCGAGCACCTCGGGGGGCGCGCCCCTGCCTCCCGCGAGGAAGCCGCCCGCCTCGGGGTGGCACCAACCGCCCCCGCCGCACTTACGGGGAAGGCAACCGGGTCGCTGGCTACCAACCGCCCTCACTCTCTTCAGGGAGGAAACTAGCCCGCTCGAAGCGACCGCCGCACCGCCCCCGTCAGCGCGGCGCGGCGCTGCGCACGCGCAAGCAGGCCCCGCCCCCGTCTGCGGACGCGCCGCGGGGCACGCCGGGAGCGGGAGTTTTCGGCCGTCGTCCGCTCTGCTGCGCTTGTGCCGCGGCCAGTGCCAGTGACGCTGGGAGGGTGGACGAGCTGCGGAGGGCCGAGGAGCCCACTCGGGTCGCTTCCTCGCCCGGTGCACAGTCCCCTGGTGGCCCAGCCATTCCGTTCTAAGTTGTTTGGGTCGAAGGACACACTTTCAGCTCTGACTGTTCTCGCTCATATCCCACAATCCTCAATCCTTCTACAGGCTCTGCTTAAGAATAGATACAGACCCCAGCCATTGATCACGCTTGCATCAGACTGGCCCAAGCCTCCCCATTGCCTTTGCCTGAATTTTTGAAGCAACCACCTGAATGGTGCCTTTTTACCGCCCTTTCCCTCATCTCTTCCTTATATCCTCGACACAAAGGACCCTATGGAAAAGAAATTGGTCCTCTCCACTCAAAACTTCCAAAGGCTCCCCGATTCCCTCGGTCATCCAAGCCAAAGACTTCACCTTTCCGATTTCCTACAACTCTCCTTTCCCTGGTTCCATCATCCCCACCTCTCTTCCCCACCCTGGGGACCCTGGGCTGCTCCTCGTCTTCCGAGATCCCAGGGGACAGCCCCGTTTCCTTGAGGTTTTCCTTCCCATGTCATGGTTTTTTCACTGAGTTCTTCTCTATCTCTCCTTGTAACCTAGCACACTGTGATGGTAGCTCTCTCCTCCCTGGGCTATAACCTCCCCATGAACATAGGGGTGTGTGTGTCTGTGTGGGTGGGTGGGTGTAATCCCGAATCTCCCTGGTTTTGTTTTGAGACAGAGTCTCACTGTTCCTCAATGCAGGCTGGTCCTGAACTCATTATGTAGCCGAGGCTGGCCTTGAATTCATAGCAATTCTCCTGTTTCAGCCTCCTGAGTGCTGGGATTATAGGTACACGCCACCACACCAAGATCTGGTGGTGTGGGGGAACTGAACTCCGGGCCTTGAAATTGCTAGGCAAGCGCTCTACCCCCTGGGCTGTTCCTCAAGCCCCCTTGAATATCCTTGTATTTAATAATGCCGGAACCAATGAAGCTTTATCCTCTTTCCTGTCACAGTACATTTAAGAAAATAAAATTCTGAAAACCACAAGTGTTACAGTCTTGAATAACACTTCTTTAATGTCTGCTTATTTTCTAGCTATGCTATTTTAAACGTCATTTATAAGCCATAAAATTCACTTAAGTATGCAATTCAATGATTTCCAGCAATTTTATTACTATTTGTACAATCCCCATAATTGAAGAACACTACCATCATCCCAAAAAGAAATTTGTCACTCCCTTTTCCTACTCTTAGCCCCTGACGATCACGAATATATTTTGTTTGTATAGACTTATCTTTGTTTGGATGTTTCATATGAGGGGCATCATACACGTGGGGCTTTTTACATCTGACTTCCTGAACATAGAATGTTTTCAAAGTTCATGCTATGGCATGTATCAGTACTCCTTTCTTTCCTCTTTCTCTTTCTTTCTTTTTTTGAGACAGGATCTTACTCTGTAGCCCAGGCTGGCCTCAAACTCACAGGAATCCCCTGCCTCAGCCTCCCCAGTACTGGAATTACAGGTGTGTGCCACCGCACCCAGTATATGTGGTGCATGGGATTCAGGGCTTGTGCTAGGCTTTTGTAATATGAGAAACCCAGAATATAGATAATTACTAGAGTCAAACGGGTAAGATATTGGGAATCAGGGGGATGAGAGGGCCTAAGAGAGGGAAGGGAAGGGATTATGAAGCTGATGTTATATATACGTGCACAGATTTCTAAGCTCAGTGTAACCAATGTGCATCACATATCAACGACAGATCAATTGATAGACAGGCTAATAAAAACGAGAAGGGAGGAACCACAAAGGTGAGCACAAGGACAGAGAGCCAGATGGGGGACTAGGAGAAGGTGACGCTAGATGCCTGAAGCGAGCACTGAAGGACAACTAAGCTGGACAAAGAAGGGCAGAGTAGGCATTCCACACCAAGGAAAAGTCAATACCAGAATGAGTAGGAAAGCAGCACTGGTAGAACTGTGGCAGGATTGGCTTTCGCAGATTTCTGGGTTTACATTAGTAAGGGGTAACAGGTTTAATAAACACAGAGGCTTGGTTAAGACAGGCCTTGTAGAATACATTGGTTAGAATTAGGACTGAGTAAATATTCAAAATAGTAGTAGTTTGGGCTGGAGTCACAGTTCAATGTGGTTAAAGTGCTTACCTAGCATGCACAAGGAGCTGGGTTTGATTCCCCAGCACTAAGTAAACCAGGCATGATGGCACATGCATGCATGAGGACTGCTGTGAATTCAAGGCCTGCCAGGGCCACACAGTGATTTTAGGATCAGCTCAGTGTACGAAGAAAGACCCTGTCTCAAAAACGAAACGAAAGAGAAGAACAGTGGCTTGAAGGAATCTGAGGTTTGTAGCTTGGTCCTGTCAATGAAATCTGGGCAGGTTGAGTCTTTTTCTGATCCATGGTCTGAATGAGACAAATAACTAGCACAACACAGGCCTTTAAAACAAAGGGAGTTTTATTATAAAATTCTAAAAATGTACTTAAAAGGACAGCCCCCCATTAAACATCTTCATAATGCAAACAATCACAGTGGTTTTTATATCTGTGGGATTAATACTTTAAAAATATTCTTTTCAGTGAAGAAGAATCTTCAGAGCACCATTTTTGGAACGGAAGTTCCTTTGCACGTCAGAGTTCATCTTTGGTCTGCAATTAAGAAGCCAAATATTCAGAATTACCAAGAAGCTTTATGTGAGCCAAGATGGCTTAGGTTAGTCAGTTATTTTCCCAGACAGATAAAAGGAGGAAAAAAGCCAACTTGTTGCTAGATGCTTCTAGGGACCAGAGCTACGCCTGCAGGATCAGAATCACTCAGGGGCACAACAGTGCTGGCTTCACAGGGTCACTGATGGGGAGCCACCCATACCCCAGTCCTTGTCATTGAAAAGCTCCTGTGTTATGAACATTATCAGCAAAGGGCTAGAATAGACAAGGACCCAGACATGAACAAAGCTAGCATTCTGTCTCTAACCTTCACTATTCAGTGGGAGACACTGACTTGGTACCTCCTCTAAATCACTGAGATAATAAAAAAATGATACAGGAATGCAGACAGAAAGCTACCCAAAGCCGGGTATGGAGGCGCCTGCCTGGAATCCCAACACTTCAGAGGCTGAGGCAGGACTAGGTTGTAAGTTCTAGGCCAGCTAAGACTACACAGAGAGTTCAGTACTGGCCTGGACTGCAGAGTGAGACCAGGTTTCCAACAAACAAGCTGCCCGGTCTCCTCCGGTATCAGAGCGAGACGTGTTGTGATAATAAATCACAAACCTGGCAGGGGTATCTTTTGATTTGGCAAGTCCTCTTTCATCACTGGCTACAAGTGATTTTTACGGTCTCGCAGCATTGATGGGTTAACAATAATGATGTATACCATTCAAAGACCAGTGAGTTAGAGGTAAGTCAATTCTCCAAAAAAGGCAAAGATAAAATCAAAACAACTAAACTCCTAACTGGTAGCATATGCTGACTGTCATGGTAGAAATATCCCCACCAGGCTGGTTCCAAGCTACCAAAACTTTGATGACTAGGGTGCACAATTCCTGAATATTTAACAACTGGTGGGCTGGGGCATAGCTCAGCACTTGCCTAGGCAGCCCAAGGCTCTGAGTTCAGTTCCCCAGCACCACATAAAAGGGTATGGTGGTGCACAACAGCAATACCAGCAGTGAGGAGGCTGAGGCGGGAGGATTGTTATCAGTTCAAGGCCAGCCTCAGGTATACAGTGAGTTCAAGAGTAGTCTGGACTACAGAGCAAGACACTGTCTCAAAATAAATAAAACAAACACAACTGGTGAGCTCACATAAACTGCTTCTGTCCGATTAGGGGGCCAGGACCACCTCATTCCTATATTATTTTACTTTATTTTATCTTATTTTTGAGACAAAGTCTTGCTCTGTATTCCAGGTTTGTCCTAAACTCACCATGTAGCCCACATTGGCCTCAAACTCATGGCAACCTTCCTGCCTCAATCTCCTGAGTGCTAGGATTACAGACATGGGGCAACACACTTGGATAATTTTTATGTGGTTCTAGGAATTGAACCCAAGCCTTGTACATGCTAGGCAAGTGCTTCCATCTATTACCTGTGGTGCCAACCTTACCTTACTCCTTTCAAAAGCCCTTGAGAGGCAGAGACAATTATGAAGTCTACCTTCTCTCATCTTTGGTTACAGTATCAGAATTTAGAGTTTATTATCTTCTCTAATTTTGACACAGAGTCTTGCTCTGTAGTCCAGACTGGTCCTAACTATGCAGCCCAAGCTGGCCTTGAACTCACAGCAATCCTCCTGCCTCAGCCTCCTAAATGTTGGGATTACAGGTGTGTGCCACCATGCTGGTTTTAGATTTCATTTTTCATTTTTAAGTAGGTAACTGCACTTGGTATAAAATTTTAGAATAACAAAAATGTAGTGGTTTAGAGTTTATTATCTTCTCTATTATTTTTTTTTTTTTTTGAAACAGGGTCTCGCTCTGTAGCCCAAGCTGGTCCTGAACTCACAATGGAGTCCAGCCTGGCCTTGGACTCACAGCCATTCTCAGCCTCCCGAGTGCTGGGATGACAGGTATATGCCACCACGCCCAGCTTATGTGGTGCTGAGGAATCAACTCAGGTACTGTTTAATTAAAACAACACTCTTCCAGGACACTGTGTCTTCATATACAAACACACACACACAATTTAATCATCTGACTGGCTTTTGCTTTGGTATCGTCCAACTACATGGTTCAGCGCTAAACTTCTCATTGGGCGCAGAGTGTTAACCATGTAACTCAAAGGATGACTGTGTAACACCTCAGGTCCTTTTTAGCTTACAAGTCTGTATGTGAAACTGACTTTTACAAATGAAGCCATGAACAGAGAGCTTTCAACAGAGATTGCTTTTCAATGAATGAAGTGCTGAAACGGGTCCTCTGATAACACAGATCTCACTGAGGCACATTTTTTCATCCCCAGGATAATGACCTCTGCCGTGCCCACCTCATGGGCAGATGAGGGCCCTGGGTGATCCACGGGAGAACGCGTCAAACTGTAAGCCTCCGATCCGAGGACGTGTGGTGTGGGTTCCCAGGTTTGCCAGGCACCCACACTGCCTCTCAGCTAACCGTCCTCCAGCTCCCTTCTTACACATGGTTGTTCTGTACCACTTCTGCCTCAGTGTCAGGTGGAGCTGCTGGGAGGCTGGGACGCCTCAGAAGGAACCCCAACATTTTCTGCCTGACTGCGTGATTCGTTGTGACTCTGACACAGGCCGGAGGTCGGTTCTGTTACCTTTTTCCTGTGACACGTGCACGGGAAGAGGTCATCCTCTGTCTGTGGTTCAACTCTCCTCATGCCCTCACGGATCTGGGGCTCACTCACTTGCAAGTTGGCATATTCCTGTGAAATAACAGTAGGAAAGCGTTCCTCCTGCAGCATCCTATGCACATTCACCAAACGAAACATCGTGGAATTTATGGACCAAGAGTCACTCACGTCACATGTGTCAAATTGTTACATGCAAACTCCTCCACACTGCTGTGAACACTCAACAACAGAGAGTGAGTCCTGGCTATTCTTTGAATTCAATTCTGGTCACCTATTTCCAATAGACATCTTATTATTCAATTCAAAATGTATGCAACTGTATTTTTAAATCATCTTTTGCCTTACAGTAAAAAATAATTTTGTACACGACCTTCCCCAGAAAAAAAAATTGAAGATTTGAGGACAGAGATTGTCTCTGGCTTATTCACCACGGCCTGCAGAAGCCTCAATCCCCACCTTCATTTATTATGTTCCTAGTCTGCAGTAGGCCCTGTGCTAGGCAATGATGTTAAAACATAGATGAATAAGTGAATACTCCCTTACAGCTTTTTTAAAAGTTCTTTTTATTTTTGTGGTGGTAGTGGTACTGGAAGTTGAGTCTAGGATGTCTGCACTGAACCTAGGCCAGTTTTAATTGTGATTTTAGGACAGGGTCTCACTAAGCCACTGAGATTCTCAGGCTGGGCTTGAACTTGCAATCTTTCTGCCTCAGCTTCTCAGTCTGCTGGGATTATAGGCCCACGTCACCAGGCTCGGCTGAGAAATTCAGACAGTAAATATCCCAGTTCTTTGTACACAGCCCAGCTGCTGAACCTTCATCCTCTCTAGGGAAGATTACAGAACGAAAGGGCCAGATCAGACTAGAAATAGACCAGCTCCACTCTGCAGCAGAGCCTCACAGATGGGGCTCAGTGTCTGTAATTCTGAGGTAAAAAGCTGGTCCTAGCTCTAGCAAATCAATTGTCTACAACTGTATTTTTAAAATGAAACTTTTAACATATCTATTATGGTTTAGAATCCCCCTCAAAAGCCTCAGGTATTTGGACGCAGTGGGATAACTGTGGAACTGTGTGCTGTTGGGAGGCAGGTCTTGGCTGGAAGGGGCAGATGCTGGGGATTTGGGCTGCAGGGATTGTGCCAGCTTGTTGAGACTGGCTGGCATGTGGGGCAGAGATTCCAGGTGCCTGTTATTGATTGTGGAGCAGAAAGCGAGAGAAGGGCATGCATCCTGGGATGGGGACACCACTGGCAGCATGAACTAAGAGAGAAAGAAAGAAGACACACTGCTGCAGCTTCTTCCCGGGAAAGCCCTGGCCTTGGCCTAAGTCTGCTTGACATCAGTCTGCTCCTCCTCACTCACTAGGCTTTTGCTGTGCAATAGGGTGAGCAGGTCTGCAGCTTCTGCTGTGCACTTCCCCCATGGCCGGCTGCCCTGAGCACGCTGTGTGAGGCCTTCTGAAACTGCGAGTTAAATACACCTTCCCTGCTTTAGTTGTGGATGCTGTATTCTGTGCCAGCAACGAATAAGTAACCAAGACAATGTCAGATATACTGTGGCTATTAATTCTAGATGGTTAGCTCCATGGAAATATTTCCAAGAGAAGTCACAGTTTACTTCTTTGGATAAGAGGTTCAAACACTCTTTGCACTGCTTACACACACACACACACACACACACACACACACACGCACACATACACACGATAAGGTAGCAGACTAATACAAAAAGAAAATACAAATCTCATAAATTTGCAGCATCAGATGTCAATTTCCTAATCACAGGTCACAGAGTTCTTTTTTTTTTTTTTTTTTTTTTGGAGACAGGGTCTCACTCTGTGGTCCAGGCTGGTCATGAACTCACTTCAGAGCCCTGGCTGGCCTTGGAATCATGGCAATCCTCCTGCCTCAGCCTCCCGAGTGCTGGGATTACAGGCCTGCACCATCACAGCCAGCTTATGTGGTGCTGGGGAATTGAACTAGGGTCCTTAGAGCTTGCTAGGCAAGCACTTTAACCGCTGAGCCATTCTTCCAGCCCCACATAGTTCTAATATTATTACTTTTCACTTAATACTGTAATATTTTCCACCAAGCAGATCCTTGATTTTCAGCTATTTATTACCTAGTATTTGTCTCTGATTTTCACCCAAAGAGGTATGTATATGTTACCTCCTTGTATTAACATACTTTTAGAATTATGTAAAATTACATATATGTCTTTACATTAAGATACTTTCAGAAACTATTAAGTGATTTTTATTTTTATTTTTTGAGACAGGGTCTTATTCTATAGTCCAGACTGGTCCTAAAATCACTATGTAGCCCAGACTGGCCTAGAAATCATGGCAATCCTTCTACCTCAGCTTCAGGTGCTGGGATTACAGGCGTGCACCACCACAGCTGGCTTATGTGGCGCTGAGGAACTGAACTCTTCAGTGGAATTCCTGGCAAGTGCTCTAACCGCTGTGCTGTTCCTCTAGCTCTGCCAAGTGATTGTTAATTGACTGTGCCATCTCTAGTTGCAAGTTGTAGTTTAGAAAATACTGACCTGGAAGAGTTTGAAATAATAACAGAATATGTCATTGCCCATGAGATTATTTCTTGCATATTCTTGTCCTGCTTTTGCTATCTTCTTTGCCTACAGGAATATTGAAAAACCTTTTAAAAATGGAACATAATTCGTTTTCCACACAGACATATACAAACATGTTCACAGTACATACACAGTGAGGCCACGGCAAGAAACATCCTTCAGGGTAGTATCACATTGCAAAAGGAACATCTCACAGAATATATCGAAGTCAGAGGGTGGTTTTCAAGACTTGAAGAGGTTTTTTCAGGTTATGAAGAGAACACTGTATTGGGCAAAAAATAAAGAAAGGAAAAGAAGAGGGATGGAAGGGGAATTGAGGGTAAATCTTCTGCTATTCAGAAGGGGGACCAAGAAATGTGGGTACCCCAAGACCAGAAAGTTTGAGAAGTCATGCTGGACTTCCTAGAATTAGGCCTCTCACAGAGACAGAAGACACTCTCCAGGCAAGGTAGCAGTGACTTTGTAAAGGAAATGTAAGAGGCAGAAGGTATATTAATACACTGTCTTCATGGTTTTCAGCAGACAACCAGCCTGAAGCTTATGCGCTTCATCTAACTCTACAACCAAGTCAGTGCCATGTCCTCCCAGGCCAGCCATCGTAATGTTCGTACTGCCAGGAGACGCAGTACTTGTGGCTCAGACCAGACCAAATAAAAGAGCAAGCACAATTAAGGTCAATGTCTAGCTTTTGTTTCACAGACACAGTTGACAGTTAAAGCAAGATGCAACGGCTGTGTGTCTCTTAAGGCCAGGTTCTCTGGGCCGTGAACCAGTACCGACCTATCGATCTGTGGCCATGGAAGGACTAGGTCTCAGGACAGGTAAGCCAGGAGCTGGAAGGGAGCAGAGAACAAATCTCCACGTTCCCTATCAGGTTCTAATGCCACCAATGATCTGGCAGGAGGCGGAGCTTTGCTCCCCACCTGCTGGCGCTCACTCCAAAGCTGTCTTGCAAGAACCTAGTGCATCACAAGCACCTCCTCCCCCAACACTGCCTGTCTTTGGGAGCCAGTCTTCATCTAAACCAGTCCCTAGCGTCAAAAATGTGGGGAAAGAAAAGCTGGGACCCCTGCCTTAAGGCAAACTGCTTTATTATTCATGGATAGGCAACTTCCCACATACAAGCAAAAGCTGTATCAGAGCACCCAGAACACTCTCCAGGCACAGGCATCTCCAACACATTTGTGACACTGAAGCACCAGTCGGGGGAACGAGCCTTCCCGGCCGCCGACCTTACCTCTTCATCATGATCTTTTGCCCACTGAAGTTTCTCCAGCAGATCACTCAGGTTGCTTTTTACTGGAATGTAGTGTTTCCAGGGCTGCAGCTCGTTGTAAAAGTGCTCATAGTAGATGGAGTCCTGCTTGAGCACGACGCTGTCGCCTACCAGCAGATAGGGCAGGCGGTAGGCTGCCACAGTACCGTCTACATTTATTTGATACTTATGCTGCAAAACAGCAGTCGAGGGTAAGAATCCTCCACCAAATTCCCACTGGCCACTCATTCTTCCTCTTCCCATTCCACACATTGGTCTGCTGTCCTCAGATACAGGCTGGCCAGATTTTACCCACTGCCCTCACCATTCAGTGAGTGCTATTACACAGTACGCTAAGGAGTCATTTTATCACCGTAAGTTTCACAAGGGAAGCAACAAGTCTCACGGGAAAGCAGGCAGTAAAATACGTGCCGTCCTAACGCCAATGTGAGGAAAAACGGACCTGTGACTTCCTAACTCCTCTCCACTGCTTGGCTGGTTACACATATGAACTTGATGATAGCACTTTCTATACCATGTTGGCTTTATTTTTAAAATACCAGATGGCCATATGTGCCATAAGGAAACTAACACTCTCTGGGGCAAGAACATAACCGTGGTAATCAACGGCCTTAGTTATAGAAAACTCGACAGGCTGAAAAAGCCAAAGCATGATGCTCCCCTCCTCCAGGAAGGAATGGCCAACATCTGCTTTCCTAATTTTAATCATTTCTTCCAAAAATTTTTAAATATGGCTAGACATGACAGCACATTCTCATAGTTCCAGCACTCTGGATGGCTGAGACATGAGGATTGCAAATTCCAGCTCACCCTGAGTAACTCAGTGACTTAGTGAGACCTTGCTGCAAAAAAGTGGGAGGGGTGCCACTGGATAAATAGCACAGAGGTTAGAGCTCTTGCCTAGCAAGTGCAAGGTCCTAGGTTCGATTCCCCGTACCACATAAACTGGGCATGGTGCGGCATGCCTGTAATCCCAGTGCTCAGGAGGCTGAGTCAGGACTGCTGTGAATCTGAGGTTCTGTTGTGAGTTCAGGACCAGCCTGGAGTACAGAGCAAGACCCTGTCTCAATTGAAAAAAAAAAAAAAAGAGTTGCAGATATAACACAATCCCAGGTTCCATTTCCAGAACTGGAAAATGGTTTGAGATGTGTGCATAAAAAAATTCTGACACTTCAACTGATAGCAATCTTTTAAGTCTGCCTTTCTCCCTGTGACCCATCAACAGACACCCTGGCCATGTACAGGGCAGGCAGAGCTTGGTAATCCTGTCTTCTCTCACACAGAGCATGGGTAACAAGATTTTGTTCTTCTTTCTCTCCAGGGAACTTGGAAAGACCCCCATCGTCTAGAGAAGAGGCAAGCGTGTACTGTCTGAGAAAGGGAGGCTTGAGTAAAGGGACGACTCCTCGGGATGATGACCTTCTACACGCAGAAGGTCATCCCTCGTCCTCACAGCTCCCAGGTAGACACCTGTAAAGTTTCAAGCTACTCCTTAGCAGAAGGCTTCATTAGAGTTACCTCGTGTATATCCAGTTGCAATGCTGGGGTTCTGGGGAACAGTCTTTATAAAATAACTTACATGTGCTTATTATAAAAAAGGATTTGGACAAGTGTGTGTGTGTGTGTGTGTGTGTGTGTGTGTGTGTGTGTGTGCGCGTGTGTGTGTGTATGTGTGTGTGTGCAATGTTGGGGATCAGGCCTAGGGCCTTCACACTAGACTGCATCTATCTGATTTTTTTATTTGTTTTTGCTTTTGAGGCAGAGTTTTACTGAGTTGCAGAGGCTGTGCCTGAACTTGTGATCTTCCTGCCTCAGCCTCCCAGAGTGCTGGGATGACAGGCCTGCACCACTGGGCCATGAGCTTATCTTAAGAGTTAGCAGGAAAAAAAACTGTACCTCTCTGTAGTTCTAAGATCTCTTCATTGCATAGTTAACACCAGGGCTACGGGCTAAGTACCAACCCAAGCTACCAAACCAGTATCTGGTATCTCTATTTCTTGGTCTGTGCTCACCTCTCCCATCCTCTGTAATTCATTTGTTAAAAATATTTACTTTTTTTTTTTTAGACAGGGTCTCACTATGGAGCCCAGGCTGGCCTTGGACCCACAGTAATCCTCCTGCTTCAGCCTCTTGAGTGCTGGTATTCCATGCATGAGCCACCACGCCCAGCTTTTATGTGGTGCTGGGAAACTGAACTTGCACTTGCTAGGCAAGCACTTTAACCCCCACACTGTTCCTCCAGCCCCCATCCCTACAATTTACAGGCTTCAATTTCCATTCCCCAAAGTGATATTTACACATAACTTGGAAAAGCAGAAGAGATGGGCCACTGCCGATGTCATACCTTGAAGAAATCGAAAAATGAGATGTGTTTCACAATGGGGCCATACAGGCTCTCGTCATGTTTAAAGAAGAAAAAGTTGGTGAAAGCGGCGTCAATGAGCTCAGGGTGTTTCCGACTGAGCTTCACCAGCTCCAGCCTTTCTCTGCGGCTGTCACGGCCCCTCCAGAGCGCGGTGGAGTTCTTGCTTTCCCAGGGAGGCCCGGTGTTGGCTTGCACAGACATTATATCCAGACTTACTCTGGAAGACAGAAAGTGCACTACTCCCTCCCAGACCGTCCTGGCACAGACAGATGTAAGAGAACCCAGCCAGGGGGACACCCAAGGCCCAGGGCCAGCCCGGCCGGCACTCACCGGCCCATGGTTTCCAGGACAGAGTCCGTCAAGTCATATGTGGGCATCACAATATCCCTGGAATCTGTCGAGCCGCACCAGGAAAAGATCGGAGAGATGTTTGAATTGGATTTCTTTTTTACCAAAGGCCAGTCCCCTAGGTTAACAAAAAACTCCACATCTGGCATCTTCACCTGGGAAAAAGAAAACAAAGAGATGATTCACAGCTCTTGAACTTTGTGCTGCCAGAAGTATCAATTAAAATGAGCAAGCATACCAAATGAAAGCCCAACCTTTCTAGTTGTTACGGTGTGGATCTGGAATGTCCCCCAAAAGCTTCATGCATTGGGATGTTGTGGAATATCTATCTACTCCATGTGCTGTTAGAATGTGGGGCCTGGCTAGAGAGGGTGTGGCCCGGCTAGAAGGGGTGTGGCCTGGCTAGAAGGGCTGGATACCTGAGGCTTGAGAAGGGGTGGGTGCTTGGGGCTTGGCCTGGAGAAGGTGGATCACTGGGGCTTTACCTGGAAGGGTCAACGCTGGCTCTAGCTCTGCCCTTCCTGGCTCATCTCTACTTCCTGCTGCAATGTGGTAAACCACTTTCCTCCTGCTAGGCCTCCGCCATGTGCTTCTACCATTGCTATCCACTCACAAATGGACTGAGACCTACCGAAACTGTGAGCTAAAATAAATCTTTCCTTCCTTAAGTGGTAGAAGTCGGGCACTGTGTTCCAGCAACAAGGAAGTAATGGAGTCACAGCTTCAAGCAGTGATAATTATTATTATTATTTATGAGACATGGTCTCGCTCTGTAGTCCAGGCTGGTCCTGCATTCACTATGGAACCCAGCCTAACCTCGAACTCATGGCAATTCTCCCATTTCAGCCACGCAAGTGCAGGATTCACAGACATGTGCCAACACGCCCAGCTTATGTGGTGCTGGGGAATTGAACCCAGGGGCTTGGGCTTGCTAGGCAAGTTCTTTAACCACTGAACTATTCCCAATGATAAGCATTGTAGTCTGAAGACTGTGTGGCTTTTCAGAATACAGTCATATGTATTAGCACTGTAAGTTTCCTGTCTGCAGTGTCCAAACTGACTCGCAGACCTGCTACAGAAAAGACGCTGCCAAGAGACGATGAGATGATCAAGGAGAAGCTGGGGTGGGGGTGCAGGCCCGACTCCCCACACTGGAGCCTGAGGCAAGGGGACCACAAATTTGAGCCCACAAGTTTGAGAATCTATATCAAAATCAAAAGTAAAAATAGGCTGAGGATACAGTTCAGGGTCTGATCCCCAGTGCTACCACCAGCATAAATAAATAAATACATAAATGAATAAATAATGATCAAAGACAGAAAAGGAATTACTGGAAAATAACTTTTAAAAACCCAATAACAAAATCCCCCCAAAAAACTCAGAATTTGAGATCCTAATCCTAGTTAGTTTCTTATTAACAAGGCAGACACTTCCATCTAAAAACCATACAGAGGCTGGAGGAATGGCACAATGGTTAAAGCACTTGCCGAGCAAGCGCTAGGCCCTGGGTTTGATTCCCGAGCACCATATAAACTGGGTGTAGTGGTGCACAATTGTAATCCCAGCACTTGGGAGGCTGAGGTAGAATTGCCACAGGTAGGAACTTAAGAGGAAAAACAAAGTGAAAGACGGGGTCAGGGTGTGTAAGAGGGAGGGAGGGGGGTAATGGGAGGAACAAAAAGAGAGTGGGGAAGCCCTTGTCACCTTGACAAGATACATATGTGCACAAAATGCTCAACTACATTGTAAACCTTAAATTTTGCACTTATCTATATCAATAAAATGGGGGAAAAGAAGAAGAAGAAGTTAAAAAAAAAAGAAGAATTGCCACAGGTAGGTGGTGTGATCAAGATTTGAGTCCAGGAAGCCCAACATGAAGGCCAGCATAGTAACTTCTAAGCTGTGCTGCCATTACTAACATCGCGGTGAACATGCTAAAAGAAGCTGCTTTATCTAGCCAGGGAAAATGCTTAAAGAATTTACAAAACAAGATATCTGTATTTATGTATCTATGCATTATGAATTATATTCGTCATTCTGAGAAGACTCTGAAAAATTGAAGCCCTAAAGAATATCCTAGGCATTGATACAGATAAGCAAGAAGTATCCACAAATACTGTGATGTCTTAGCCTAAATGAGGCACAGACTGATGCTAAGAAACTACTTGTGTTAAGCACTAATGATCTGTGTTTTGACATCTTTAGAAAGTACTAAGATTATTCTATGACTACTTCACTCAAGAAGATGTGCACATATTATTCAATAAATAGATATTCTAATGGATTATACACAGATAAACAATTGGTAAAAATGTCTAAGGTTTCTAATTAATTATACACAAATAAACAATTGGTAAAAATGTTGTTTAAGGTTTCTATATCAGCCATTTTAATATTCCTGAAGACCCTCCATTAGAACTCCACCACAGGTTATGGTTCCAAGGGACAGGATTCAGTATAAGGCAAGCCTTTTTTGGACTCAAAGTAGGTTGAATATCAAAATGATTATATTATATGGTATTTTTTTGGATCTATATGACATTGTTTTGGGTTGCACTTTTTCACCTGAAAAGATATATAAAGTCCTCCTGGGTATGTCCAATCTACTTATACTGGTTTTTTTTTTTTTTGACTCTTATTTTTTTGGAGTGAAAAGAAACTGTCTAGCACCATATACTAAATACTTAATATGGTTAATAGACACATATGTGCACTAAAACTTCCTTTATGAGTTTTTTCATTTTAACAGTAAAAATATCCACTGACCTTAATTAAAAATCAAGTTCTTGCGGACACAATTAGTTAAGATGAGTTCACACTGAAAAAGGATAGGCTGGAGCCAGGCCAGGTGGTGCTGGCCGGTCATTCCAGCACCCTGGGAGGCTGAGGTAAGAGGATCGCAAGTTTGAGCCCAACCTGGGTAACTTAAGTGACTTAGTGAGACACTGTCTCAACAATCAAAAATCAAAAATGGCCCGAGGACTGCAGCTCAGTGTGAAGGCCCTGGGGTCAACTCCTAGTACCATGA
Source organism: Ctenodactylus gundi (assembly GCA_004027205.1). Lineage (NCBI taxonomy): Eukaryota > Metazoa > Chordata > Mammalia > Rodentia > Ctenodactylidae > Ctenodactylus > Ctenodactylus gundi. The sequence continues at coordinate 3,252 of PVKB01000918.1, read as the reverse complement.
GAGGCAGAGAGAGAGAGAGAGAGAGAGAGAGAGAGAGAGAGAGAGAGAAACAGAGAGCAGAGAGAGAAACAGATACAGAGACACAGCTTTTAATTCAATTTGACAATTGTCCTTACAAATGAAGATGCACACACACACACACACACACACACACACACACACACACACACAGACACAAGAGTGTAGAAGTCCACGTGACAGGATGGATAAGGCAGATTAACTGCCAAGAAGCCGGGAGCGTCAAGGACTGAGGGCCACCACTGCAGGGAAGAAAACTGCCAGGGTCTCAGAAAAAGCCTGTCCCTGCCTACAGTTTGAATTTGGACTTTTGGTCTCCAGAACTATCAAAATAAACCTATGTTGTTTTTAAGACCATCAGGGAAGAAAACTGCCAGGGTCTCAGAAAAAGCCTGACCCTGCCTACAGTTTGAATTTGGACTTTTGGTCTCCAGAACTATCAAAATAAACCTATGTTGTTTTTAAGACCATCAGGTTGGGGCACGTTGTTGATGGAGACACAGAAAATGAATACAGATATCCTTTACAAATTAATAAAATTTCAACAGTATTAGAACTGGGCTCCAGAAACAAAAAGCCTAGGTTGAGTTACTGTTTCAATTTTGAAAAATTAAAAAGTAAAACCTGACTTGACACAGCCTACCACAGCCCAGAGAAAAGTACCTTTCTAGATAGAGAGAGTAGCATGGCGTCCATGAAGATTCTGAAGCCCACGTGCTCACCGTGAGTCTTGATGTGAACCTACAAGAGAAGTTATCATGTGAGTCCTGAGTCCTGTGGACTTCACTGGCGAAGAGCAGGTCGTCACGATGTCCATGGGACAACGTTTAATGAAACTATTTAGCCAGAGATTGCCAAAGCTGCGCAAAGCCATGAAAGCCCGTCAACCTCAGTCCCATGTTGTGTACCTTGTTGTCTTTTATGGTGTAGTGACATAAACTCTGCCTCTGTCCAAATCTTTTTGGGATTTCGGTGGCAATCTTTTCTGGATCTACAGCAGGAAAATGTTCCAGATCTTTCTGAATCTGTGTAATGGTTTCTGGGCAGTTCATCACCCGTAGCCACTCCGCACTGTCTTCCAAAGGACAGTCACAGTTCTCGTGGTAAACCGGCCCTGCGATACAAGGATGAACTCAGTGAGGGAAACAAGTGACAAACAAGCAAAATACGGACTTCATGGTTCTGAAATACGGACTTCATGGTTCCGCAGACTGGCACAGGCCTGCTATCCTAGCACATGGGGAGGCTGAGAGAGGAAGATTACAAGTTTGAGCTCAGCCTGGGTAAACTGAGACCTGGTCTCAAAATCAAAAACAAAAATGGGCAGGGTGTGCTGCTCAAGGTGAAGTGAACTTTGTGAAATTTGACTAGTTAGGTAGGAAGGGAATGTGGATTGAACACATGATTTAAAAGGTACAAATAAATCAGCGTTCTACCCCAAGAAACCCTCACAGTGAAGTCTCATGATATTTGCATATTCAGGCCAATTTTCACAAGTTTAGAGGAAGCCAGTGAACACTAATTGCTGCTTGACAATGGCCTAAGTGTCCATATACTTTCTCTTTCTTTTTCTTTTTCTTTTTTTTTTTTTTTTGGAAGTAGAAAGCAAACTTATTGGGAGAAGTGAGGTAAAAAGTAGGAACTCCCCTCCAAGCAGATGGAGGGGGAAGAATGCCATTGCTAATAATGACAACAAAAGTAAACACAGAATCCTATTTTTTTTTTTTTTTTTTTCATTGTTGGGGAGGGAACATAGGGCTTTCACACTAGCTATATCTCCGGCCCAGCCCATTCTTTTTTGGTTTCTGGTTTTGAGACAGTCTTGCTAAATTACCTAGGCTGGGCTCAAATTTGTATTATGTATGAAAGTTGTTATAATGATGTTTTATTATTCTTGTTAAAATTATGCCTTATTTCCTAATATGTTCCTTGCCAGTTAGTGAAATGTAATTCCACTCAAATCACAGATTATTGTCTTTCACTAGGACTCCTAAGGGTCTCACTCTGTAGTCCAGGCTGGTTCGACACTTACTATGTAGCCTAGGCTGGCCTGGAACACTTGACAATTCTCCTGCCTCAGCCTCCCGAGTGCTGGGATGACAGATGTATGCTACCATACCTGGTTTATGTGGTGCTGAGGAACTGAACTCAGAGCCTTGTGCTAGTAGTAGCTAGGGAAGCACTCTAATCACTGATCTACACTCCCTACACTGAGAACATCTATTTCCTTTTCCTTTTTTGTTTTAAAGATAGATTTTCGCTTTGTAGTCCAGGCTGGTTCAGAACTTATTAGGCAGCCCAGGCTGATCTCAAAAACACAGTCATCTTCCTGCCTCAGTGTCCCAAGTGCTGGAATTACAAGCGTGTGCAACCTCACCTGCTAATTTTTATGTTTATTTATTTGGTTATTTGCTGAGGTTAGAGGAATGGCTCAGTGGTTAAGGCTCTTGCACAGCAAGTGCTAAGTACCCAAATTTGATTCCCCAGCCCCCAGCCCCACATAAATCAGGCGTGATAGTGCACGCCTGTAATCCCAGCACTCAGGAGGCTGAGGCAGGAGGATTGCCATGAGTCCAAGGCCAGCCTGGGCTCCATAGTGAGTTCAGGACCAGGCTGGGCTGCAGAGCAAGACCCTGTTTCAAACACAGTCAGACGGGGGACCCCAAAATGTGAGTTGTCCCTAGGCTACTTTTTATGTGGTGCTGGGGAATCCAACCCAGGGCCTTGCATATCTCAGGCAAGGACTCCCAGCTCAGGAGATATCTATTTTTAATTTCAGTGAAAAAAAAATGCGGCTGTTAATGTTGATGAAATGACACGAGTTACTGTACTCTGATATTACCATTATATGATCTTGTTCCAAATTACCTTTCAAAATATATGGAGATTTGGCCACATGTTGACCTTGGAATTTAACTTCTACCTTTAGATTTTTGTAGCTCGCATACATTCTGTATCTTACTATGAAGGACCCATCCTTTCGGTCTAAAACCTGGACTCCAACTCTCGTGAACTGCTCATCTGGAGCTGAGATTTTAACCTGGAACACTTTTTCACCTGGAGAAGACAGGAATCTGCGACGGAAGAACAAGGAGGTAGGAAGACGATGTTAGGTAACAAACGCACAAGCACTGCACGCTCGAGTCTCTAATTCACTCGTGTGCACTCACTGCTTCTTTCTTAGGCTTTTAGTTCCACAATGATTAGATGGATCAGAGGTTTAAATAAAAAAAA
>PVKB01000917.1:339721-543564 GCA_004027205.1 Ctenodactylus gundi | reverse complement strand
GGGGGCAGGTGACTTAGGGCTGTAAATGCCCTTGTAAGAGGTTGAGCTTTGACTCAGCGTGCTACAGGAGTCACCGAGGAATGGCTGTGCTCGGTGGCATCACTCTGTCGAGAACAGACTACTGGGGAGTAGAGAAGAAGAGCCACCGTGGGACACGAACAATGACCACAACTCAGAGGAGAGGCAGTGGTAGCGTGGCCCTGGTGTGGCAACCGGGGGGCCAGAAGTGATTTCCTGGCAGACTGGATATGGAACACGAGGAGAGGTCAAGTGCAACGCGGAGGATTTTACCTGAGCAACAGAAAACAGCAGAGCTGCCATGCACAGAGATGCAGCCATTCCCAGGTCCCCCGCCTGTCCCCGGAGGGTACTAGGGTTTGCAGCTAGCTAAGTCAGCCTTCCTCCTTCCCTTGAAATACAGTGATACTCATGGACAGGGACACACCGATGGGGGTGAGGTGGGGGTGACAGCCACACAGCTTGGGGGTCTTGTTTTGTTTGAAATGGGAATTAGATCCAGAGCCTTCACACTGAGTTAAATCCCAGTGCATTAAAAAATTTTTTGTCCTTTTCCATTTTTCTTTCTTAATTTTCAGACTTCTCACTACGTTGCTTAGCTGGGTTTGAACTTGGGATTTTCCCACCTCAGCCTCCCAGAATGCTCTATTACAGGTGTGTGCCAACATGCCGAGCAGCTTAGCTTTTGACTCCAGCTAAGCAAATGGATTTTTTTTTAGTGTGTCCTTTTTTGAAATATAGATTAGATTTCAAAAGGAAAGTACCATTTCAGGGCCCTGGGAGAACACCCCTGAGGAGTCCTGAGTCCACGTCCCGCAGCCTGAGGCTCTGGTTCTGTGATTTGGGCCAAGTCTCCCAGTCACCGGAGGCCTCAGTTTCTCATTTGTAAACAGAGGGCGTCACAACGATGCAGTAAGCATCAAAGCACACATGCCTCCAGCACCTTGGCTGAGTTAGTAAGCAACTCCTTTAATAAGGCACACGTGACAAGTTGCCATTCATACCCATGCCCACAGTGGGGCAACTCCAGAACATCTGCAGTATAGTCAGAGCCAATAAGAGAAAAAGGAAGTTTTGGAACACTTCTACTATCATAATCCACTTAACACCACGACTGGAAACCAGTATGTAAGACCTTTTTAGTATTTATCTGAAAAAAAGGAAGAAAAAAAATGGTCCTGTCTATAGCCTTGAGTCTCTGGAGGCTAATTCTGTAGCAATTACTGCTGATATTAATTTGAAGAGGATCCTATCAACGATGTTGTAAGGGGAAGAGAAATATTTACCGAAAAGATAAAGAAGTAGGCACTCTAATTCCTTTATGGAAACGAATCAGCACTAGGAAGGAGGCCTTCGTTTTCTTAGAGGAAGGAAGAGATCGGTGGCACGGAATGGGGACCCCAACGCAGCCCTACTCCTCGCCCCAACCCTGCTCAAGCCCATGCTAAGTGTTGGGGGCTGGAGCCCGTCCGAGGGGAGCCAGGTCCTCAGCGACTCACCAACTCACCTGCTAAGCTCACTTTGCTCCAGTCCTGGCTTGACTGACACAGAACAACCTGGTGTTTGAAAGTTTTGAGTTTGGCACCAGGCATGGTGGGGCACGGCTGTGATTCTAGCACTCCGTGAGGCTGAGGCAGGAGGATCACAGGTTCGAGACCACTCTGAGCAATATAATGAGAACTTGCACCAAAAATAAAAAAATAAAAACACCTGGGGAGGTAGCTTAGTGGGAGGAGCTAGGGCTCTGTCCTTTAATACCACACACGCACACGCACACGGAAGTTTGGGTTTGAACTCTGACTACCTATGTTCAAATTCTGTAGCCAGCACGAACAGTGGGACCTCGGGTCGGCAGCCTGCTTGATAGTGCTACTCAGGTGATCACATGAGCTCTCGGGGAGGAAGCCCTAGCACATACACAGCAACCACAGGTTTGATAAATGCAACATCACGCCATCATTGTCCCACTCTGCTGAGGACTAGGTCCCTTGACTCATGGCCTGAGTAGCCAGAAGCTGGTTACAATAGTCAAAGCACCGAGAGACCGTGACATATTCTCTGTTCTCAGGGCTTTGATGGGGGAGCTGGGAGGAACTGGGGAGCAGGTGGCGACAAGAAGCTCAGCACACCACAGCAGAACCCCGAGGCCCCCCGAGTGAAGTGGAGGGTGAGCACCCCACAAAAAGGGACACACATCTAAGCTAATAAAGGAAGAGAGGCAAAGAGTGTGACAGGTAAGCGGAACAGCATGTGAAAAGGCCCTGCACTAAGAGAAAGCACAGCTCAGGGGAGGACAGTGAGTTGGTCAGCGGGACTGCAGTAGACGGCAGGAGATGGAGGAGCAGTATGAGATTCTGGGTGGGGTAGGGTGGGACCCCACAGGGTCTGTGCTAACAAGTCTGGACTTCATCCTAAGAGCTACAGAAAGATAATCAGTGATGACAACCGGAAACTTCAAGGTCATCTTCGCTTCCTTCCACACCCCCATATCTAATTCTTAGGAAGCCCCACAGAACCTGTAATCCCAGCTCTCTTGGAGGCCGAGACAGGAGGACCATGAGCTTCTAGCCTGGGCAACTTAGTGACTAGGCGAGATATTGTCTCAAAAATCAGCTGGGAACGTAGCTGAGTGTGAAGGCCCTGGCTTGGATTCTCAGGATCACAATGAAGAGGAAGAGGAAGAAAACCATCAGCAGCAACAGCCACTGCCACTGCCACCGGTGCCCCACCAGCTCTGCTGCCAGCACAGCTCAGTCTGCCCACTCTTCCCTCCCCTCTACCGCACTCCAACCCCAAGGACGCATTTTCCCACAATGCTGCCCTTCCGTCATGTGAGCTCCTGCGTCCCCACTTGCCCCTTCCAGCCCACTCCTCACAAAGCAGCCAGAGAAAAATTTAACTTCCAATGTGATTTCATCTCGGCCCATTAATTTGTTTCCAAGTCTCTTGGTTAATTGCTAAATATTTGGAATTTCCCAGATGTCTTTCTTCTCCACTTCCACTGTAATTCCCTTGCAGCCAGGCAGCATTTTCTGCATGATTTCAGTGCTTTCGAGTTTATGGAGACTTGTTTATGGGCCGCCAGATGGTCTGCCTTGGTAAATGTTCCCCATACGTAGGAAACAAATGTTTATTCTGCAGTTGTTGGGTGGGGTGTTCTAGAAATTCTATAGCTGTCCTTCAGGTCCCTCGGTGACGTGTGCTGTCAAGGTCTGTACACCCGCACTGCCTTTCAGTGTATTTGCTGTAACCACAGGAGCTCTGTGGTGATTTGTTCCCATACACAAAGAAAAGGGCCCAGTGTCAAGTTTCGGTAAAAACACTTGCATCACTGGGCGCACAGGAATCACTGTTAATTTTCACATTTCTTCCCGTTTTTCTTGGGCCTGGAGGGAAAGCTCCGTGGAGCTCCTGTGGTTTATAATAAGCAACTTCCCTGAGCTGTTAGCGAGGGGCCACAGAAGGCTTCCCACGCCCCAACGGAGCTGTTCACCCACGATGATCTGATACCCCATTCTGACTCACAGCTTCTCAGAAAGGCTTCCAGGAGGGCCCCCTCACCCATCCCTCTACAGTCTCTTCAGACCCATGTGACTTCCTTCCTTCTGCCACTTCACACACTCAGTGACCTTTTGCTAAATTCTTTTCTGTCTGCCTCTCTCCATTAGAAAGTAAGCTCCCTGGGTGTGGGGTGCTACCACTGGCAGGTAAGCTTTTCAGGTCCATGGGCCTGGCACAATGCCTGGCACATGTCTCAGGCCTCTGATACATAGCAGCAGAGTTAAGAATTCCATGGCTGAACTGTCTCAGAGCCACTGTAATTTTCTTATGCTATTGATTATTTAGTTATTTTGCAGTCCCAGGGAACCAAACCCTGGGCCTCATGCATGCTAGGCCAATGCTCTATCACTGCACCACATCCCAGCCCAGAACCACTGTGATGTTAAAATGCTTTGTCTTAGCTGCTTTTCTGTCACTGTGAAAAAATACCCGACAGGCGTGAATTAGGGGAGGAAAAGCTTTTTTCAGCTCACAGTTTCAGAAGATCACTCATGGGCAGCTGCCAAGAGTGGGAGCACATGGCGGAGGCAAAGATGGAGGCAACTCCTCATGGTACTGCAGATAGGAAGCTACATCTCCCAGAAGGGTTGGGAAGTAGCATCTACCCTTCAGGTCCTGACTCTGTGACCTGCCCCTTCTGGGTGCAGCCTCCGTGTTCTGTCCCTTCCAGGTTGAAACCCCTGATGCAGCACACACCTGTAATCTGCAATCTACCACACACCTGTCTCCCACAATACACCTATAATCCACCACATGCCTATAATCCACCCTTCCAGACCAGGGCCCCATCTCCTAACAGCACATGGTTTCTTAGATAATTCATGACATCCAAACACATGAGACTTTTGGGGGTTATTCCAGATCCAAACCACAATATGCGTCAAGGTTGGTCACAGAAGAGCAAGGCAGGATCTGAGCTATGAGAAGATCTGTGAATACCTGACATGTATGAGACTCAAGGTCCTGAAGGAAACTACACAGAATATTCTTCCTTTGCTTGTGAGGACTGCCACATCGTCCTCTGGGCCTCCTTCACAGACACCCCTTTCTTCTGTTTCACCTTTTGCTATGGCTCGCAGATGTCCCCCCACTCCCACCAAGGCTCACGTGATAAATCTTAATCCCCAAGATGGCTCTACTGGGAGGTGGTGGAACCTGTAGAAGGTAGGGTTTTGTGGCTAGTCCTTAGCCTCCTGGGGCCATGCCTTAAAGGAAACTATTAGAAACAGCTCGTAGAAATCTTCCTGTCCAAACAAAGGATGGACTTGGGGGGCATGGATGACAGGGTATGAGGCTTTAATTTTCTTTTGGCAAAAAGGGTGGCCTTCCCACATGCAAGTGGAGAGAGGCACACACTGAAAACGTGGTCGGTACTGACCTAAATCCCTATTTCGCAGGTCCCTCCCCCCGCCTTTCTATTGGCAGGATTCACAATCTACCCGAGAAGATTTAAGGCATTGGCCCAGGACCAAGTTCATCACAACATCATTACTGATGGCCAAGTTCATCACAATGTCACATCCTTGATCCCTCCTCCCCCCTTCTTGCCTCTCTGTCTGGTCACCTGATTGGATATGGCACAAAAATGTAAAGATATGCCATCTTGAACAATATATCACCATTACTGCCAGGTGACGCTCACAGAACTGTGGGACCTTGGTCCCTTCTTCTTTCCTTTTGCTTCCTAGCCATCAGGTGAAAATCTGTTTTATCATATGATGCTGCCACAATGTGCTATGTTGTCACAGGTCCAAACTAATGGGTATACCTGATCTTGGAGAGGAATTTCCAAAACCATCAGCTAAAACAACCCTTTTGTTAACTACCTCAAGTATTTTGCTATAGTGATGGAAAGCTAACTAACATGTCTCTTAATTGTTTCTAAAATATCCTATAAACTAAAGGGATGGATAAAGGAGGTGAAGGAGAAAAGTAGAGCAGGTGAAAAAAAATAACTATTCAGATCCAAAGAGAAATGAAATCCAAAGAGGGAACCTTTGGGAAACAAACTCAGTGATAATTAAGAGAAGAAGAAAAAATTTTTGTTGGTAATAGAGCAGAAGATAGAAACAAGAAAAAAAGGAAAGGACAAAATTTCAAGAAAAAAAAAGAAACATTCCCTTCTTGCCAAGTTCATATAAGAAGACTAGAGGCATGAACATAAGCACATAATAATGTAGGGAGAATCAAAAAGTCACAGTCTTGGTGATGCTTTCTCGTGATCATGGTGAGGCCATCTGCCTTGTGTTGGAAGCCCTGATTCATTCACCACTGAGGGGAGGCACTGCTGTGGACCAGGAGCAGGCCCGAAACTGTTGCCATGGTGACAGCAGCCTTGATCATTTGGGGCAGGGGAGTGGCTGCTCATATGCTTCATGGTAAACTTGATGTATTTCTCCTTCAGAATTACTAAATATTTTAAGAAGAGATAATTAAAAACCATGCAAGCATCCTGTTTATGGTCTTACTCCCCACCTGCTAATGTTAGCACCCACAGGTGGTGCCTACCTGCAGCAGCAGTTTCTATGCTGCACTAAGGGTGATTCTGTATTTCTCTGATTCTTTCTATATGTATTAATTGGAATTTTTCTGTATGGAAGAAGTGTGACTTCTCCCCATACATCTATTCACATTAGTATGGACAACTGGAGATTGTATTTGGAGGGTCATAATTCAATAAACTACTGTATGTTTTTCGTGCCTGGGCTGCCCCAGCTCTAGTTCTCTAGGGCTCTTTCAAAGCAGCTCTGTGCCTTTCCCATACATGCCACCTCCTTCTAACAATGACTTTTATCAGCTGAAAAATATTGTTTTAAGTAAATGCCTCCTTAGTTTGTAGCACCACAAGCCATCCTAGGCCCTCAGCCCTGGAATCTACCAGTTCTCCACAGACCCCTGGGTTCTTTTCTTGGAGGATGAAACTCAGAAACTAGAACTGGGCACTAGGGATCCTCACCATCACAGGGGCATCACTGCTTCCTGCCCCTCTCCATGGGCAGAATTGGAAAATACATGTGTATATGCAGACATATTGACAAGGACAGGGTGTCCCAAAGGTAACACCTACAAAAATGTGAAATAGAATATAAAATGTGGTTGACTAAGAATTCATGACAATATCTGAAGTAAAACTAATGCTATGAGAAAAACTATGTAAGCAATAAATCTGATGTACAATCTATCCAAAGGGTGCCATACATAGGGGAAAGCTAACAAATCTTTGGGACGCCCTGTATAGCTATTTACATATATCAGCATATGTACTTAAAATCATGAGTCTCTATTTATACTGCTGTCAGGAGCCTCCAAGCACGTCTTTGAGAAATGACGGGTCAAAAAGAGAATTTTGAGTCTAGATGATTAGGGTGTCAGACTAAGTTGTGAGGAAAAAGGTGTGGCTTTTTGTTTTCATTAGTGAGGCTGTGCCGGGGGGAGTGGAGCATACTGCCTCCATGGGACAGTATTCAGGAGAATTTGGACAAGGGTAGCACTGTGGGAAGACAGTAGCCGCCCAGTGTGGGAAGTGAGAAGTTCATGATTTAAAAGGACGCTGAATGCCAGAGGTGACTCAGTCAGAGAGCAAAGAGCCCTGAGCACCAGGCTGGGGTCTGGACTTAATTCTCCAAGAGAACATGGAGACTCCACGAAGGTTCTGGGCCTGAACCCGCCTGAAGTGCATGATATTTAACCCCCTCCAGCTCCGGGGCCTGGGTCCCCAATGTTTCTGACAACAGGAATTAGTTTCATTGAAGACCATTCTCCCAAGGGCAAGAATGGGGAAGGTGGGTGTATTTGTTACTCAGTAAATGGTTGAAGCACGGCTTTGAAACTGTGGGAAACGGGTGGGGTGGGGTGGGCCACAAAGCTCCGCCTCCTGTCAATCAGCAACAGGATTGGAACATGGTAGGAGGTCTCTGACAGGAGGCAGGGCTTTGCTCTCAGCTCACCGCAAGCCCCTTGTGTTGAGTCTGTCCCCAAAGATGGGTGCTTTCAAGACCACGGAGGGGATGAGGAGGGCCTGCAGGAGGGAAGAGACAATGTTGGCAGGTATACGAGTAACCAGGGCCATACACTAACTCTTTTTGCTATTATCATCTCTACAACTTTTCATTAATGTGAATACATCGGGACCCAGAATACCTGGCCAAGGACAGGCTTGTGTTCTAATGGATCTGCAATTCTGGCACACCTGCGTGTCTTGCATACATCATAAAAAGAAACTCTGTCTAAATTCGACAGTGCACAAACTCATGTTTTTGCCTTCTAGTACGCCGATGCGAAAGGAATTGTGATTTCCAATTTCCCTGTCACTTCAGGGAAGGGAACAATGAAACTTTGGAAAGTATTTGTCCCTCTATAATGCTTTATTTCCTTTTTATAAAAAAATACAAACACTGGAAATTCACTCAAAAATAAGTATGCATGCTTGATTATTCTTAAATTTAAAAATCTGCCACTTTCCTTGTTTTGAATTGAGAGTTTGAAAGTTCCCATTTCATTAAATTAGCCTCAGATGGGCTGGAGGACAAAAACAAATGCCTATCAGGTTTTATTTCTGCTTCTACTGTGCCCCCTTGTGGAATTACACATAACTTACGTATTCGTTTTGATTACATTTTAATCAAAAGCAGGGCGTCCGATGTCAGAGCTGCCTTTGCAGGCACCCAGCAGCCAAGGAGGCCCTCTGATCGGGTAGTTCTCCAGGGCAAACACGACTCCCACAGCCTGATCTCCGGCGGTTATGTTCAAGACGGTTTTCCTAACATTCTGGCTCATCAAACTGGTGTTTGGCCTCTGATTTCGCCATCTCAGCTGTAGGGCCAACTGTTGGGCCTGCGTGTAGGATGTTTCCACAGGCCTTGCACAAGGCAGGGAGGTGTCTGGTTTCTCCGGGGCATTCTGAGCCAATGGCTCCCAGACCCCATCTGTTTCCACGCTCGCTCCTGGCTCGCTTCGCCCCTATCAGGTGTTGCAGTCCCAGCCAGCAAGCCACCATTTTTCCTTGCTGGCTGCAGACACCCCGGGAGCTGCAGCAAGTGCCCACTAAAGCACTCTACTGTTTTCCCCATGGTGCCTCCCAGAGAACTGGAGGCTTGCTAAATAAAAAGCAAGTAAGCAGGTCACGGGAATCACAGCTCTTTCCTCCCACTGGGCTGATTTTCAGGAGGTCTTCCCTTTCCTTCTGTTACCATCAGATCCAATCAAAATGCACCGAGGAGATACAGGGTTCAAGACTGGTCACCTGGCGTCGTTACTTTCTTGTCACTGTGACTCAATACCCGACATGCACAACTTAGGGAGGAAAGTTTCATTGTGGCTTACAGTCTCAGAAGGTCACAGTCCGATCACGGGTGGGTGGCTGGAAAACGGTGGAATCACATAGCGGGGCTGTAGTTAGAGCCGGAACCAGAGTTCTGGGTACAGAGATGCTCACAGCATGGTGGAACAGAATGATATAGCGCCGTAACCGCCACGTCATTCCTCCAGTTCAGCCTCCTCATTTGTAAGGAGGATGCCACATTGTGGCATCTGAAAAGCCAACGATGCACAAACCTGAGGAGTCGTGTGCAGTGGCTCACAGAAGGACTGCAGCCATCTGCTCTATATTCCTTACTTGTGGCAAATGAAAACACATTTGTGTCACGGCTTTAGTACATGCACATGCCAATACATAAAAGAGGAAAAAAATCAAGCGTATCTGTCCTTACTGTGTGCAGTGGATGTCAATTACTTGAAATTCTCTTTAGTTATTAATACCTATGAATGGGGCATTGTGTGACGTTCTGACCCACGTGTATATCGCGTAATGTTTAAATCAAGTTAAACATATTCAGTCTTTCAAACATTTATCTTTTATTTGTGGTTAAAAAAACAAACTTTAAAAATCCTTTCTTCTAACTTTTTGAAATGTACAGTATGTGACTGTTATTACAGTATGTGACTGTTACCTATAATCACCCAAAGTGCCACGGCACACCACAACTTCACGCTCCCAGCAAGCTCTAACCTGGCATTCACTGACGAAGTATTCCTCCTCCCTGTCCTCCCATGCCCCTGGTAACCACCACTCCATTCTTCACATCTGTACGATCTACTTTTCTAGATCTCACATAGGAGTGAGATCACGTGGTAATGTGTCTTCCTGGCCTATTTTGTGTCACTCAACACAATAAACTTCAGTTCAATCCATATCGCACATGAGAAGATCTTACACTTTTATTGCTATATACTATTCCCTTAAAGTATGCACCACATTTTAGATTTTCTTTATCCATTTATAAACCAATTATAATTCTTTCCATTGATCCTATGGGTGTATATCTCGATTCCTTTAAGTAATATGCCATTATCTATCAACTTCCTACCCCAGAGGACAAGGATTTAGCTCTGTTTCACATCAACTTCTAATCCCACTTCACAAATATACATATCCCCCCAAAAAAGTTAAATCAAAATATTGTTTGGGGCTGGATAAATAGCACAGTGATTAGAGTGCTCACCTAACAAGCACAAGGCCCTGCGTTTGATTACCCATCACCACATAATAAAATGGCAGAATGATGCGTGTCTGTAATCCCAGCATTCAGGAGACTGAGGAAGGAGGATTACTACTACATTCAAGTCAAGCATGGGCTACACAGTGAGTTCAGGACCAGCTTGCATTAGAGAGCAGGACCCTGAATCAAAAAAAAAAAAAAATCGTTTCAACCCATATATAATTTTCTTTTAAGATGAAAATGTAAATATAATTTCCAGTTAAGCTAAGAAAAAATGACCATTTCCCTTTCTGTACAACTGTTTTTTATGGAAAAATTCTCTTTTAGCTGTCAGTCAGCTTGGCATTCTATAAATTTATCTAAGCTTCTTCTACAGCTTTCGGACCCGCCTCCCTTCCTGTCTCCGCGTGGTTTTCCTTTCCCGGATCCCACAACTTCATCTTTATTCGTGCGCTCCATTTTGGTAAAGCTTGTCATGAGTAGCTCTTTGGTGGAGGACTCACAGGAGATTACATACTTTAAACTGTGCACATTGGGAAATATGTTTATCTATTCATATACTTGATTTGTAGTTTGGCTGGACATGGAATTCTCAGTTGGAAATAATGTCATCTGTAAATTTTAAAGGCACTGGTCCAAAATTTTAACACTTCCACCATTGCTGCTGAGAAGTCAGAGTCCCTCTGATTTCTGGCCTTTGAAAGACCTCTCCCCAATTTCTTCCCACCATGCCTTTCAGATTTCTGTTCCTCTCTCTCTCTCTCTCTCTCTCTCTCTCTCTCTCTCTCATATTACGAGTAAGCCTAGAGCCCGCACAGTGAACCACCTCCCCAGTCCATTTTCATGTTTAATTTCAAGACAAGGACTAGCTCAGTTGCTAAGTTGCCCAGGCTACGCTCAACCTGCCTCCTTCCCCATCTTTTCTGACAGACAACAGAATTTTCCTCTCTCTATCTAGTGTTCTAAGAACTTAAGTCAACCTGCAGATGCTTTTAAACATCTAATGTGATCGTCTTTTGGTAGGTTCTCACCATACAGAAACATGTCTTCTTGTTTGGGGAAATGAACCTCCTACTGCTTTTCTTTTTTCTTTAAAAAAATTTTAGACTTACATATCACATGTTTTCCTTTCTCACCCTCTCACCCCTCAACCCTCCTTTCCCATTCCCTCTCCAAAAAGCCCATCTTTTTGCTTTCTTTTGTCTCTTTTACTTTTTCATTTGGTTTCCTCATATTAGAGAAGCCATACCATACTTAATTTTCTGTGTCTGATTCATTTCGCTAAGTATAATGGTCTCAATGTACATCCATTTTCCTACAAATGACTCAAATTTGTCCTTCTTTATGTCAGAGTAGTATTCCATTATATATACATATATATAAATCTCACATCTTCTTTATCCATTCATCTGTCATTGGGCAAATTATCTGCTTCCAAGATTTGGTTATTATAAATTGTGCTGCTATAAACACGGGTGTGCATGTTATCATTCTTGTATAATGACTTTAACTCTCTTGGAAAAACAACCAGAAAAGGTATAGGTAGGCTAAATGGGGTATATATTTTCAATTTTCTGAGGCATCTCCATATTGCTTTCCACAGTGTTTGTATCAATTTACAGTTTTAATGAGAAAGTCCTTGCCTTCGGCTATGTCTCAGGGTTTTCCCTGATTTTTCTTCCAACATCACTATGGATTTTCTACTCTTTGGATTTACTATTTTTTCCCCAGAATTCCTGTTGTTTGAATGTTGGATCAGCTCTCACTTCTGATCATTTTATTGCTATTTTCCCCTCTACTTTCAGATTTACCTGTTTTCCTTCAATTTTTTCTACTGCATTACTCATTTCTGTGATGACAGGAATTTACAGGAGTTGTTTTGTCCTCTACATATTTCATTTCTTATAGAATCCTCTACTTTTTCATATTCATAATGTCTTTTTTATTTCTCTCAGGATACTAACGATTATTTCTTTATGAGTTCTATTCATCTTCTACATGTTCTATTTTTCTAAGCAGCTTTCCTCTTGTTGCTTATTTAGGGTCCTACCTTTCCTATGAGACAACATCCTCAGATGTGCAGTGCTTGCTGGGTTTCTGTTTATATTACAGACCTATCAGGAGCAAGTGGAGGAGCACTGCCATCTGTGTGCCTTGGTGCAGGACATGCTGGTTGGACTCTGATGGCAGCATCGCCTGAGGTATGTATTCTTGATCCCTATAGATATTTCTTTCAAACATTTTTCTGGAAAGTTCTTCTGCACAGTTCTGTGGGTTCTATGTGAGAGACAAAGGCCTCGGGACTGAACATTCCTGATTGAATCCCATGTCTCCAACATGATGTCCTCTACTGAGCCTGGACTCACTTATAGATCCTGGTGTACCTGGCCCCATTTTGGCCAAGGAGGGGAGAGGCAGACCCAGGGTTATATGGTACAGACCAGGATACCTGGATGGGGTTCTGGATGCTTCTTGAACACAGACACAAATAGCCCTCCCAATTTCGGCCACCTGCACGTGTACTTCCAGAGGCAGCTGCAGGCACCAGGTCATCAGCTTTTGATTATGCCATCCACATCGTTTGCCTCTGGCCTTTCTCTAGTGCTGTTTAAAATCTGTTAATTATCTGAGGATTATTGCTTCCAGTGTCATTTTAGGGCAGAATAAATATAACTGCAAGTGGCCTGCTTGTATCTTTAATCAGCCGTGAGCCTAGTTGGCTGAACTCTTCCTTTCTGAGAGCTCTGACATCCTTCAAGTCAGCCCTCCCTGGAATTACTCAGTCCAAGTCAATTAGGATTGCTTGTAGCCGAAGACTTACGCTACACTGTGTAATCAACAAATACTAGGGTTGTTTTGCTTTGTTTTGTGGTACTACAGATTGAACAATGGGCCTGCATTCTGAGCTACATCCCCAGACCCCCTTTTTTTTTTTTGCTGTTTATTTGAGACAGGGTCTTGCTAAGTTGCTAAGTTGCCCAGGCTTGGCTCAGTCTTGCTGTCCTCCTGCCTTGGCTTCTCAAAACACAGGGATTACAAGCCCGTACCACCAGGCTCAGGCTAAACAAATATTACGCATGTTGCTTATATTATACTTCATAACAAACATGGTGGCTCTAGAACTACTAGCTTAGGATAAACAAAAAAATGCTCACTGTATGACTGATAAGCTACGGATGTTAAAATTGTTCTGTGTTGGCCGTGGCTTGCTTAGACTGCACAAGATATGATCCTTTTTGGGAAAAGAGTTCATGATCTCAGCAGTTTTTTGCCATATATTAGTCCTAACAACAATAAATTAATAAAAATAGCAGCTAACACCATGTGCTAGGAACTGTTCCTTTTTGGGGGGTGGGGATAGGGGGCAGGGTCTTGCTCTATAGTCCAGGCTGGTCCTAAACTTACTATGTAGCCCAGGCTGGCCTTGAACTCACAGCAATACTCCTGCCTCAGCCTCTAGCTAGGATCAGAGGTGTGTGCAATTATGCCTAGCTAATTTTTATGTGGTGCTGGGTAATCAAACCCAAGGCCTTGTCCATGCTAAACAAGCACTCTAATAACTAAGCTACACCCTCCCAAGCATGCCAGGAACTGTATCTAAAAGGCTTAAACCTATTAAATATTAAATTTTCCCAACACTACAAAAATAGGCCGTTTTATACTCATTTTACAGATAAGCAAGTTGAAGCAAAGAAAAGTCATTTTTCCAGGCTACAAGGGTCACAGGCAGAAGCGAGACTTGAACATACATGAGGTGCTCACAAAGCCTGTGGTCTTCATTAACTATTGCATAGGCACAACATTTATATAGCTCCAATTTTTATCTCTACTAAATGTTTCCTAACACTGTGGTTCTTAAAATTTGAGGCTGGTGGCATAGTTCAGTGGCACAAGGCGCTGGGCTCAATTCCTTAGTACCACATGAAAATTAGTCATGGATGATCACATACACCTGTAATCCAAGCTCCTGGAAGATTGAGGCAGGAGGACTTCTATGTGTTCGAGGCCAACCTGGGCTGCACAGTGAGTTCAGGACCAGCCTGGACTGCAAAGCAAGATCCTGTCTCAATAAATAAAAACAAATAAATAAGTTCCCTACCAGCCAACCTTTATATATTATCTCATCCTTCTCACCTTAGCAACCTAAAGGGGCCTCTGTAGGGAGCCTGAGAAGACATGTTATGGAACAGTTCATTGTGAAGTTTATTATTTGCTCTCCCCAGAACATCTTCACCCACCTTTGGTAAGGGTAACATTTTCCTGTGGCAAAACACAACTGTGCACTTGGTCCACTGCCCTTGGAAAAGAAAGAGACTCAAGTCCTATCTTTCTGCACAGAATGACTGGTATATGGCTGAACTATGACCCTAGATGACACAACTGGTTCTCAGGTATGACACCAAAAACTCAGCAACCAAAGAAAGAACAAATAACTAGCACTTAATATTTCATATATCTGTGCCACAAATGACACCATCCAGGAAGTGACAAGAGGATTCCAATTTGTGCACTTCATCTTAATTAACTTAACAGACCACAGCTATCACCGGATTGCATTATAATCCTTTCATGTCGGTAATATTAGTAGTATGGTTCCACTTTTGTTCCTGATTTTAGCAATCTGAATCCTCTCTGTCTCTCCCTTTGATTTAACAGTCTATCAATTTTGTTGACATTTCAAACAATAACCTTACAACTTTTGGATTTTTTTCTGTTATCTTCCATCATTCCAGTCTCTGTTTTATTAACTTACACTCCAATCTTCATTATTTTCATCCTTCTACTCACTTGGATTTAGTTTATTCTGTTTCATGAGGCATGAGGCAAAAGGTTGGTTATTGATTTGAGATCTTTCCTTATTTGTAGTCCAGCAGTTTGCAACTCTACAAAGTCCTTGGCACCCAAGTGTAGCTGTTGTCTTAGGTTTTTGTTGTTGTTGTTATTGTTGTTGCTGGGACACAACACCCAAAACCCACCACTTAAGTGAGGAAAGGTTTATTTTAACTCACAGTTTGAGAATGTCTCAGTCTATTCATGGGTGCTGGCAAAGGTGTGAAGGCTCCAGCACAGAACAGTTAGTTACTCAAGGCATTGTGAGAGGAAGGATCTCAGGCCTCAAGAAAAAGCCAGGGCAAAAGTTTCTATCCTTCCAGGTCATATGGCCAGTAATGTGCCATACCTGCAATCCTCCCCTCCTGACCAGGTCCTTCCTGGTCAACACATGAAATCCATAGATAATTCACAACATCTCAGTACATGATGCTTTGGGGGATATCCCAGACCAAACTCTAACAGCTGGGTACCATGAGTACAGGTATTCTGTGTCTTCACTTTCACTCCAATTTTATTCTAGTTCCTTTGTCATTTCTTCTTATTGGTTATTTAAGACTATGCTATTCAATTTCCACATTGTTGGAAGCTTCCTAAATTTTTTTCTGAAACTGACTTAAAAATTTCATTCCATGGTACCCAGAACATCCTGTGCATCAGTTCAGCCTTAAAAATCGACTACAGTCTCTTTTATGGCCCAACAAGTGGTCTGTTTCGGAGAATGTTCCACATGCACTCAGAAAGGTTTGACTGTTTCAGCTGGAGTGTTCATAAATGTAGCTCAGTTGGGCTAGGGTGTTGTTCATAAACTCAGTTCTAGTTATTAAACCCACTACTGAAGGTGAGGTTCTGTCATTCAGTCTGGTTCTGAACTCACTCTGTAGCCCAGTCTGAACTTGAACTCGTGGCAATATTCTGCCTTAGCCTCCTGAGTGCTGGGATTATAATTGTGTTGTGCTGGGGAAACAACTCTAGGACCCTGTATATCCTAAGGAAGCACTCTAACTACTGAGATATACTGTCAGCCTTTATGTCTCCCACTATTAATGGAATACCTATTTCTCCTTTCAATACTGCCAACTTTTGCACCACATAGTTTGTAGCTACGTTGTTAGCTGCATATATGTTTATAATTGTGAAATGTTTTTGATTGACATTATCGCTATAAAACACCCTGGTTTATCTACAGCAGTGTTTCTCTTTTTTCTTTAAAATTCTATTTTGCCTGATATTACCAGCTTTCTGTGGCTGCTCTTAGCATATACATCTTTTTCCATTCTTTACTTCTAATCTAACTGTTTTCAATGATCCCAAAGTGTGCCTTCTATAAACAGCACAGAGATGGACCATATTCTTGATCAACTATCTCCGGCAATCCCTGTGTTTTGATTGGATTGTTTTCGCCATTCACATTTAGTGTACTATTTAAATACTGGATGTGTGCCTGCCACTTTACTGTTTATGTTTCATGAATAGTTGTTATTGTTCCTCTTTTTTCCTTTACATGGGTGAATATTCTCTCATACGGAAATTTAATAATTTTTACTATTTTAAAAAAGGTATTTCTTTAGCAGAATACAAACTCCCCATCATCTGATTCAACTAAATTAAATTCCATTTCCGGTATTGAGGCCAAATCCATGAAGTTAGTCTTGATATCAAGAGGACACCTGTGCCTTTCTTTTTCCCTAGTTTGCCTTGTAAACTAACTTGCCCATTATCTTAGTTATTTATTCACTGCTGGGACACAATACCTGACACCTACAACTTTAGGGGCAAAGACTTATTTCAGCTCACAGTTTCAGAACGTCTGCCGATTCTCAGATGGCTAGACATGACAGAGGCCTAGCTAGAAGAAAGCTATTCACAGCATGATAGACAAAAAGTCAAGTGAGCATGGAAGGGGACAGCCAGCACATGTCCTACCAGGTCTTGTCCTCAGTGATTCACCCCAAGGCTCAGTATTCTGCACCTTGTGACCAGGTCCATCTCCTAGCAGCACATGATTTCATAGGTACTCCACGACATCCAAATACATGAGGCCTTTGGGGAACATTCCAGATCCAAACCATAATATCTGTGGTTTAGGTGACTGCTCTTATGAAGCTACAAGCTTTCCCTTACAAAGGAAGGCCCAACTTCTTAGCCACACTTTCCTGGAATTCAGGCTTTGCAATGCATACTTGGTAGAAATAAGAAATATTGATGGCTTATATTTCTTATGGGGACACTCAATCCCAGTGGTCCCCAACCTTTCTGACACCACATACCATTTTAATTTAAGACAACTCCCTCAAGGAGCTAGTCAACTGTCAAATCAGCAGCATATTAGAATCTGACAATATCAAGTGCATTCAGGGTGGTATGGCCATGGCATTAGAATCTAATAGGAGCACACTGACAGGAGATAGAGCTTTGCTCATCTGTCCTTCTGGCCAGGTCCTTCCAAGGATTTGCACTGGTATCAGTCTAATAATTTCCGAAGAATGTGAAGAACTCCACAGAGTCATTGACCTCCCCGACCCCTACCAAATTTTTTTTTTTCTAGAGAAAGGGCTAATCTTTTAGAACTTAGACTTCAGGCTGCTTTGATGCTCTTGGAATGAGTCTTGTAAGGGACTGAGAAAAAGACTGTGTCAGTCCCTAGATCCAGCCATGTTTGGAATTACCTATATCACCTGGACTTTTCAGTGAGATAAGCCATTAAATTCATTCCCTTCTTTGCTTAGTTTATTGTGGTCGAGCTTCTCTCTTCTTAATCAAGAGTTATGACACTAATATTCTGAATGTCAGGTCTTTAATAGTTGTGAATACATGAGAATATTGCAGAAAGTTTGTTTAACAAAATTGGTAGCTTGGGACATTTCATTCTGGTAGCTCATTTCATCCCAAGAATTTATAGCCTCTTGATGCTTGGCGATTCTAACTGATATTCCTCTTAATAAGCCTTTTTAATATTCCTCCTCTATGTTTCAATATTTGCTGATATCCAAAGGGCTGGCTCCAATGATGTCTCAATGCTAATTGCTAATGCTGAGGTTGATATTAGCAATAATATAGAGGTCTGACCTTAATTTTAAAAAGTTCTTTAAAAATCTGATGCCTCTCTTTTCCATTAGCCTACAGTTAACTCCTTACACACCTCCAGTAGGCATACATATTTCCGAACACTGGAACCAGTCATAGGCCCTTCAGCAGACTACAAACGGAGAAGGGAAGATTGTACGTTGTTAGCCTCATGTGATATAGAAAATACAGGTAATACAGGGAGTCCCAAAGCTCACCACAGATATAAAATATTAAGGATATATAACATAATAATGTTTGCTCAAGATTAATTTGTCAAAATATTTGAAGTAAAACTAATACTTTAAGAATAATTCTGCAAGCACTAAATTCATATACAGGGTACCCCTAAAAGTTATCATACATAAAAAAATTTTTGAAAACATCCTGTAGGATATTTTTGTTTGGTATGGTACTACTTAGAAATCTCAAGGAATGAGACAAATTTCTTGGAAATAGCATGTCAGAAAACTCTTTTAACATAAATTCACTGATAAGGTCATAAGCATTTTTATACTGTCTCTCTTGATATTTCTCCCTAGCTTTCCTTGAATATGTGCTTATGGCAAGTAATGACAGCAAGAAAGACATCAGACATTGTCACAGTCTTAGACCGTGGTTGAAAAGAAGGAAAAACACCTTTCTCCCAGAATGAAGCTTGTATCACAACTTACCTGACATTACCACATTAGGAGCCACCTGTCAAGTGAGTGTATAACGATCCTGACATCCACCATATTCATCATAATTCGTGTATCTCTAGGATCCCAGGGGTTCTCGGGTACTGAGATGTGTTTGTAATGAAACAGCACAATGTTTAGAAAAATGTCTATTATAAAATCTCACTATTTCCAATAAATTGATGGAAAGTGAAGCGAACTCCTGAAACTCACTCCTACAGGACCCCTGCTATGGTTTGGACCTGGAGTAGTCCCCAAAAGCCTATGTACTTGGGTGTAGTAGGTGTCTATAGAACTGTGTGCTGTTGGGAGGTAGGGCCTGGCTGGAAGGGGTGGATGCTTGGGGCTTCACCTGGAGGGATTGTGTCAACTTGTTGAGATCGTTGGGTACCCAGGGCAGAGCTTTCGGGTGTGTTTTTAACTTGTGGGCCAGGAAGTGAGGAAAGGGCATCCATCGTGGGTGTGAGGGGCCCAACTGGCAGCCTAAACTAAATAAAGGAAGAAAGAAGAAACATTGCAACAGCTTTTTCTAGGGAAAGCTCTGGCCTTTGCAGGTGTGTCCAGACACTGACTTCACTTGGTTTCTGTCTGCAATACCATGAGCAGCTCTCCATCCCCCACCGCTTGTTTCCACCATTGATGGCTGTGCAGACTGTGTGAAACCTTCTGAAACCACAGGCTAAAATACCTGATGTGGACATCAGGTATTCTGTCACAATAATGAATAATAATAATAATGAATAATAATGAACTAAGACAACCCATTCTTCCTGGACTTTACTATGGGAAAAGTCTTCCCGGACCGATTTGAGGGGCACATTTGATTTATTTGTAACTGGCATGTTGTTTGAAATACTTTAAGCTTCTGAGTTTCTGGAAAGAAACATTCATCCTACAGAACTTCATCAAGCCATGTACAGTGTAATTTGCACTAATAACAATCCTATCCCTGGACCATTATCCACAGAAGTCGAGAAGCAACATCCACTGGTTTCCAGGGCTTCAGAAATCTCCCATCGATGAAATCTGAATTCTCCTACTTGGACTGGAGACTCTGACAGGTTTGAGGCTGATGCACGAATGCTCTGATACTTGTGCGGTGATAAAATCTTACTTAGGGAAGGGTTTTTCTTGCAGGCTTGGGGTAGATGACAGCCTCACTGAAAATGGATAATACTATGGTTTTCAGCCAACACCCACCAATTCTACTGCCCGTTTGTTACAATATCCATTTTTCTCTGTTGCACACCTAAATTTGGTTTTAGAGATGAATTTCAAGGAAAACATGACCTAGACTTTATTTCAAATTACGCTCAAGATCTTAGTCATTCCCCAAAATGGCATGTTCATAATCAGCTGTTAGGACACAAGCCAGGGAGAAAGTAAATGTCCTGTCAACCATAATCTCACTTTAGTATTTTTAAGGAGGGCTGGTTCCCATTATCAGAAGGAGATAAGGAATGCAGCTCTCATCTGTCATTCAGAACGAAACACTCCCTGAGAGGGGAAGGACGGAAAGCCATCGTGCGGTGGGCGGGTGTTTTTTAATAGTGGCAATACAGTCACAAGTCAAGGTCAGGGAAAACTGGAGTTGTTAATATTTTGTGCAGGATGGAAAGACAATTTCCTGACATTAACTTTGGCTTTCTAATAGTTCTTTTTGTCTAAAACAGGGACAAGAAGTAGAAACCTGACATGGTCTCTCTCCTCAAATGGTAGTTACTTTTTGTATCACCAACTTAGAGCTCTTAGTTGCATCAAAGTAGTTATTACTTGCCCCCATTTATATATGGCTCATCCTGCCTTAGTGAAATAATCAGAAATCACCACAATGGACATAGGACAAACAAACTCTTAGGCTCTTTACCTGGTACTCATTAAAAGCACCCATTGTGTTTTCTCCTGGGGCAGTCAGGGAATTAGAAGCTGCCTTTTAAATGCAAATAACAACAAAACAAATCATGGCTCTTCACTTGGGCCCACAGATGCCCAATGGGTAACTAACAGCAGAACAGGGCTTGACCTTCAGCTGGTATCTGTTCCCATTAGTACCTTAAAACGTCAGGTTGATTAGTCTTAAATTTACATAATCTACCTTATCCTCCTTCAAGACAGGGGACACCAAGAAATGTACAGGGGCATCTGACTGCCACAAGCACATAGAAGTCTCCAGTCTAAATTCTTAGCGTGTTGGATACCAAGACAGTCTCCACAGTACTGAATGTACCTCAAGCAGAAACCACCACTTCATGGGGACTGAACTGCCACCCAGAAGGACTTTTACAGAGCCATCTTGCAAAACCAGCACTATTCCCATCAACCAGACCCTAGTCCATTGAACACTTTGTACAAGCAGTCCCCTTTCTTTTGCTGACCAACTAGTCTGAGCTTCTCCAGCACAGCCATGCCCGCGTTGGCCCCTGAAGCATAAGTCCCTTTCCATGGTCTCTTACTTTCTAACTCTGCCTAGGAAGCCAGCCTGTGCCTCTCACTGATGCATCCTGAAATGCTCTTTTGTGATGATATGTAAAGAACCTGCCCCAGCCGCGTTGAGATCCCCATCTCCTCATTAGAAGGACCTCTTTGGACCCTGTCCAGGAACATCACAGCATAGAGAAAGGCTGGCAGAATGTGCAAATAAGTCATCAACACCAAGTCAAGTGGTACAAGCCTGTGATCCCAGCACTCTGAGATGCTGAGGCACAAGTTTGAGCCCAGCCTGGGCAACTTCGGGAGATACTGTCCCAAAATCAAAAATAATAATGGGCTGGGAAGGTAGCTCAGTGCGAATGCCCAGGGCTCAGTGCCTAACAGTACATGCATGCACACATACACACAAACACACACATGCATACACACAATTATTTACTAAGTGGCTGAGCCTGGGCAGCAGATCAGCATCAACAGTACATTCAGGTACTGTTCTTCTCACTGGTCTCTGTGTCAAAGGTGCAAAAGGTGCCACTTACCATCTAAGGTTTACAGACTGGGAGATGGGAAGAATCTCGCCGCTTCAAGGTCCCAGGTACCTTGCAATCAAATATGACCCAAATTAAACTCACCTTCTCCCCTTAGCCAATTATCTGGCTGCATTCAAGGTGCTAAGCGCTCCAGCTAATTCCACGACATTTCCCAGAGCAAGTCTTCCCCAAGCCTCATATTATTCAAAACAGATGTTCCTACCGGAAGGAAGAGTCTCTGGGCAGCACAGGGCTTGAACAGTTTCTTCCACTCCTGAGGGTTTCCAACAGAAAACGTGATGGGGTAGAGTCGGTGCTCAAACTTCTTGGTATAGGAGTCAGGCCACTGTCGCAACTGAAAAACATGGAAGGCAGGAAGGGGCGGTGAGGCACCAAGAAATATGGAAAACATCTGGAAGGCCTGGACAATCGCATGGAAATGACTCAGGCAACTGACACCAAAAGTCTGACTTCACCACCACTGTTCAGATTCACTAACTGAAAGGCCATTTTCTCATATTACAATTACTGGGGTTTCAAGCGAGTGACATTCCCAGGTGGAAAGCTGGCACAGAGGACTGCCCTGGGGTGGGGGTGGGGGGAACAGAATTTGAACACTATTTAAAAATGAGGGTCAACCAACCTGAAAAGGACTTTCAGCACAACCCAGTCTTCAGTGACAAAACTTGGGAGCACTCTCAACGTCCAGTGAAAAGGAATCTGGGAAATAAATGCTGAAAGCGTTGTACACTGGAATAATGTGTGGTGAGAGTGTACTGGAAACGTGATTATGACACATGGGCATCAGAAAAAGCGAAGCACAAAGAGATGTTTATGATATGGCTTTGTGTGACAGAGAAAAATACACGCATATGTATTTTATATTTAGATACAAATGTGGGCAGATGTGCATGCAGTTATTAAAAGAGGGTCCCCCTAGAGGTAGTGATTTCATTTTCCATATTTGCATTTCTCTATTATATAGAACTTTGTTCATGAGTGTGTGTGTATATACATATATATATATATATATAGTTTATAAAATTTTTAGTAGAACTTATTATTGTAGAGTTCTGTGGTTTTGGATAAATATAGAATGTCATGAATCTACCATTTCACTAACACACAGAAAGGTCGTGCCCCTAAAAATACCATCAAACTTATTCAACCATTCCTTTCTCTGTTACTCACTGTCACCTTGCTTTTGACTATCTCTTCCGTTTACCTCTTCCAGAATGTCAGAAAGGTGGGCTCCTACAGTGTGCAGCTATTTCATACTGGCTTCTTTCACATAGCAATTCGCATGGAAGGTTCATTTAAGGTACTTTTGTCCCTCAGTAGCTCATTTATTTACTTTTAACCACTTACTAATATTCCATTTTATGGGCATACCATGGTCTGTTTCTCCATTCATCTCTGAAGGACATTATGGTGTTTGCAGCTTGGGAAAATTATGAATAAAGCTGCTATAAATATTTCTGTGTAGGTTTTGGTGAATAAGCTTTCAACTCATTTTGGGTAAACACTTACGATTGCAACTGCTGAGTCATACCCTAAGTCTACCTTCTGCTTTCTAAGAAACGACCAAACTTTCTCCCTCTGGGGCTGTATCCTTTTGTATCACAGTGGAAAATTTCCTATGCCTTTAGGGTTTTCCTTCCATCCTTAGCATTCCTATTTGTTTTTCCTACGATGTGTTTACTGTAGATTTCTATTTATCCTGCTTGTCATTCACCAGGCTTCCTGAATCTGTGACAAGTGTTTACTGTAAGCTCTCAAGTCTGCAAATATCCCCTCCCCGGGACTCTTCCCTCCTAGAACTCATTGGCCATGCTCTGCCTTTTCCACCATTCCCTTCTTATCTCTTAATCCCTCATTGAGATTTTCCATTTCATTATCACACTGTGCAGCATCCCCTGAGCAATATCTTCCAGTTCATGCCTTCTTTCTTGGCTCTGTCTCTTCTGCTGATTAAAGGTCTACACACGCCCAAAAGCAATTCTCACCTACTGTCACGTCCTGCAGATGTCTGACCCCGGTTCTGACTTAATTATGCAGCCGTACATTCACGGAAGTGCTTTGGCCTCAGACTGAGGGCTGGGGGTGACAAATGCCTGCTCAGTTTTGGAGAGTTCTGTACTGCATGTGGTGCCCTGTGTCCTCCACTGTGAACGGAGAGCAGCCATTGGGGAGTCGTATGGGGTGCTATGGACCATCAAGGCCCTATAGGGCCTGGGTCTCCCATGAGATGCTCTGCTTAACTTGGAGGAGATCAGCTGAGATTCTGATGTGATTCATTCAGACTTGCTGAGACTCCATGGCTACCTGGGAGGCCCTTTGGGGGCATAAAACTTATACGTCTTTCTGTGAGGGCTGAGACCAGTGGAGGCTAGCACGACACCTCTTAGGTGATGCTCAGCACTCAGATTTGCCCAGGTGCTGACCATGGACCTAGGTGCCCCCTCTTGACTAAAGCCCTATGATCTTATTTGGTTTGTTTGTTTGATGCACTTGTGTGGGTGTCTTAATTACTTATCCACTGCTGGAGCAAATTACCTAATATCCACAACTTAAGGAAGGAAAGATTTATTTCAGTTCACAATTCCAGAACGTCTTATGCAGCTGGCAATGATGGAAGCACATGGCAGAGGCTGGAGCGCTGCTGATGGCACTGCAGACAGAAGAAACCAAGTGAAGCAGGAGCCAGGACATGCTTGGACACTCCATAAGGCTATAGGTTTCCCAGGAAGAAACTGTAACATGTTTCTTCTTCCTTCCTTTACTTAGTTCAAGCTGCTAGAACTCTTTGTCACTTTCTGTCCCATAAGTCAATAACACACACCTGAAATCTCTACTCTAGGGGACCCCAATCCTCAACAAGTTGACACCAATCCCTCCAGGTCAAACCCCAAGCATCTAACCCTTCAAGTGAGGTCCTATGTCCCAAGAGCACACAGTTCCATAGGTATCCCACGACATCAAAATACATGACACTTTGGAGGAACCTTCCAGCTCTAAACCACAGAAGTCTGTGTGCGTGCGTGCGTGCGTGTGTGTGTGTGTGTGTGTGTGTGTGTGTGTGTGTGTATGCATACATGCATGTGTGTTGCTGGGGATAGAACCCAGGGCCTTCACACTATGCTGCATTCCTAGCCCATTTTTTGGTTTTATTTTGAGATAGTGTCTTGCTAAATTGCCTAAGAAAACCGGGCTGGTTTGGAACTTGGAATCCTCCTACCTCAGCCTCTCATAGTGACACTCGGCCCAGTTCTTACAATCTGTTAGTGGACAATTTTACTGATTTTTCAGTTATATATCCTGTATACCCTGATTGTGCTGATTCTATGTTTTCAGGTAAGTGAACTTCGATTCATCGAGGTAGTATCTGTCTGGTCTCCCAAGGTGAATCAGAACCTTCTACTGGCCTTTGTCAATTTGGTGGCTGAACAGTCTTTCAAGAAGTTTTAAAATTTTATCAATTCTATTTTGTTGCTAGAGTTTGTATTTGGTTCTTTTTGCTGTTGCTCTTCCAAATGCACCTACTCTAATTTTCTCTCATGTCCTCCATCTGTCCTTGGTAAGCCCAACATCTAAGGTCCCCGTTGCTTCTGCTGTCTCTCATGGTGCTTGTCTCTCTAGGCACCCCATGTTCTCTGTGACTCTTATTACGGAAACGGCACCTGTGGGTCTGGAGTGAGCCCCCTTGTCAAGAAGCATGGTTAGGATTATACGAGAGGCAGAACTGACAGAAATTACAAGAAAAGGGGACTTACTTGAAGGCCTTACAAACCCAAGGAGACAGACAAAATGAGAGCCTACACATGGGAGAGCTAGAGGCTCCAATGGCTGCCCAGCTGTGAGGTAGAACTCCCATTTGGGACTGCAGGACAGCCAGGAGGAGCCTGCTGTGGATCCTGAAGACTGGAGACTGAAGACTGGTGACATGTGGACAGGTACAAGTTGATGCCCACAGAGAATAGTGAAGGGAGAGCTTTCCCAGGCAAAAAGGTGTAATAATCTTTCTTCTCCTATCCTTTTATTTCTTTGAGCTGCCAATTCGTACTCCCAATCCAGGAAGGGAGTTCTTCCCTCATCTGCTGGCCCATAAGTCACTCATACACAACTCTAAACTCTACCCTGGGTGTTTCGTGATCCCTTCAAATTGACATAATCCCTTTCACAGAGCATCTCACTCTGCTTTTGGTGGTGCGATGCCCAAAGACACAGGAGTCACCAGGGACAATTTTCAATTTATAATTTTCAGCTTGGATTTTTAAGAAAGGACCCAGAGATACTTGCGTACTCAGTTATAAATGCAGTACAGGCATGACGATGGCCACAGGTTTTTGAAGAAAAAAAAGAAAAGAACAAGGAAATAATCCTTTTACCCTGAGTCATAGCACTATTATTCCTTATTCTCACTCTGTAGGAAGTTCCTTTTTATGTTTTATTTAGCAAATCTTTCCCACAAGATGATGGCCTTTCTTGGGTCTCAGAGTTCTGGGGGACTCTGGCTTATAAGCTTTATCTCATTCTTTGCCTAAGCAGGTCACTCTCCCATCTAGCAGCTCATTCTTTCAAGTTATAAAATATTTTCAATTGTCAGTACTTGTTACAGAACAGAAAACCTTAGGAACGCTAATCCTAATTTGTTGGGAATGGGGTGGGTATGCTGGGGGAGGGAACCCCAGGCTCAGTGCTTGCTAAGCATGGGGCTCTAAACTGAGCCACACCCCATGTCTACACCTCAGGTCCCAGCATTGCAAGAAGCGCTCCTCCTTTTCCTTGTGTTGGCTACCAGCTCAGAGTCACTCCCCAGGACCACGAACGAAGAACATGTCCAGTGTCAACTCAATGGTATCAGTGAACACTTAGCCACTTGTCCCATGCTTTCACCTCACTGGCTTGTTTTTCATTTTCTCCCCTGCTCTTTTGTGGTACTACATATCAAACCAAGGGCCTTCACACTGAGGTACCTTCCCAGGCCACTTCTTATTTTTAATGTTGAGACAGGATCTCACTAAGTTATCCAGCCTGGGCTTGAACTTGTGATCCTCCTGTCTCAGCCTCCCTAGAGTGCTGGGATTAAAGGCCTGGCTGAACTTATTCCTTACCTAAGATCACTTTCCTCTCTTACAGTCCACTCATTTACACAAGCTTTAAAATATTTTCGAGCATCTATTGTTGTTACAGAAAAAGGTCTCCAAGTCATCATCTTGCCCTTCTAGGGCTCTGGCTGGCCAACAGTAAGGAATTAGATACAATAAAGCCATGAAAACTGAACTGCATCAGTCAGGATAAACCAGGATTTGCTGAGGTAACAAGTAATTCCTCAAATTGCAAGACTCTTATTTTAAGAGTTCATTTTGTTTAACAAAAGTTTCTTTCTTGCGCTTGCAACATATTCTGATTGTTAGGTGGCCCTGATCAATATACCCACTCAGGGGCCTTGGAGGATGAGGGCTCCTGCTCAATTCACGTCAAGAAGCACAAGTGTGACGGGCTTCCCTGACCCCTGTATCTCACCAGTCAAAGCAAGGCACCCAGCTATGCTTGATTTCAGAGGAGTTGGGGGCATCAAATGATGACATGCACAAAAAAGAGGGAACCACTAATGAGGACACCAGAATAAGACAGCAAAAGCCCTAAGAGGATGCAAATCCCATTGCTGACCTCACTCAAGTCCTCCATGCTCTCCCCAGAAAGGGGCATGGCCCGGAGCCAAGTACCATCAAAAGGGCCCCAACGCCAGCTGCCCACTGGCCTGCCTACCTGCTGCTCTTCGGCTCGCCCTGCAGTGCAATGCAGAAGTTCACCTCCACTCCACTGCCTTCTCTGGGCTGTCCGTCCTAGATTCTCAGAAAAAGGAAACAGAGGAGCGTGCCCTGATCTCTTTCTTATTTTTACGTCTAATTTTCTTCTTTTAAGGAAACATTATTCCTCACCATTTTCTGCTTCTCTCAGAACTCTGAGTGGCAAGGAACAAAACTGGTTTAGGCTCTAAATTAAGCCAAGAAAAAGTGTGACAGTAGACAGAAGAGCACTGAGGGTTGGACAGCCACCCTCAGGGGCTACTCTGTGTCCCAGCTTGAGCTCAGTGGCACCCGTGTCTTATGTCATCAGTTCATCAGAAGCTCTGCAAGGGAATCTGGTGAGGAAATAACAGCTGCTGTCACAAAAGGGCTTCAGATTGTCCCTCGGACACCATGCTGCGGAAGCTCCGGCAGACATCTTTCCCCACAGCAGTCACTGTCTTGGACCCTGACATATATACACACAGATACACAGAAACACACTCACTCTAGATGTCACTGCCCAAAGGCCCTGATCCCAACACGATTGCCAGCCCCCTTCTCTTTGTGCACTGCTGTTTCCTGATTCTGTGTCTGGGGCGCAGAAGCAGAGGCCAGCCAAACCTAAATTCTATGTCTGATCTTAAGCAGCCACCAAAGTGGGCAATTTCTTCCATGTCGGGAGAAAACAAAAATGAAAATTTAAAATGCAATTGTAATCTCAGCACTCTGGGAATATACAAGAGGACTGAAAACTTGAGTCTTACCTGGTTGACTTGGTGAGACCTTGACCCAAAAAGAGGCAGGGGAGCTGGGATGTAGCTCATATGAGGACCCTGGGCTCAATCCCTTGTAACACACACACACACACACACACACACACACACACACACACACACACACATCTTCTATACACATAGTAAATACTGCCAGGCATACTGGATTCATGGAACTTTAAAAACACTAACTAAGAGTAGAATCTGCCCATATTATATCCTTCACAAGAATCATGATGGCCATTTGCATGTTGTTTTGTTTTTATCCCTGAGGTACAAATATGTGACCACAAGTTTCCCAGAAGTTGACACTAGAAACTCTAGATCTACCCACAATGCCTTATGTTAGAAGACAGCCTTGGAATGTGTAACATCCATCGCTTATTCCAGCACTCTAGCCTCAGCCTATGTGTGAACTCAATAGTTAATGTTCCATTTCTTCGAACCTAACAAGGCGCCCAACACACTAGAGATGTTCTCAAGAACATCTGTAGAATAAAAGAAGAAATATGTTATCTGATTCAGCCTCACAATGTAGCCAGCAGAGGAAGAATAGTTTGCCCATTGTATAGATGACAAAACTGAGACTGAGAGAATCCTATGACTTATGTAAGGACCAACGTTTTAAATCTAAATTGGCATAATACAGGAAATGACATGGAGAAGAAAGAGAGTGATCAGATATTCCACCTGGCTTTTAATACCTGTGTAGTAACTTTCCCTTACTATAACAGAATACTTGAGATAATCAACTTTAAAAAAGGAAAGATTTATTTTTGGCTCACAGTTTCAAATGTTTTAGTCCATGGTTAGTCGACCACATTACCTTTTGCCTGTGGAAAGGAAAGGACATCTTAATAGGAGTAAATGGCAGAGGAAATCCATTCGCCTCATGGCAGAAAAGCAAGAGAGACAGGATAGGCCTGGAGACTTAACACATCCTTCAAAGGCATGCCGTCAGGGAATGGAGGACCTACTAAGTTCACCTCCAAAAAGTTCTCCCATCTCACCATGGCACCAAGGTGCAGACCAAGCCTTGAGCACATGGGCTTTGCAGAACATTCCCGACTCAAACCATACCAACACCCTATTACGATTTCCTTCATTGGTTCTTTCACAGATCTAACAAACACTTGAAGAGTGTTATAGTTTGAATCTGGAATGTCTTCCAAGAACTTTATGTATTTCGATATCGTGAGATACCTACAGAACCATCTGCTGTTATGAGGTGGGGCCTAGTTGGAAGGGGCAGGTCTCTGGGCTTGACCCAGACCTACCAGAACACTGAGGCTTGACCCGGAAGAGGCAAACCACTGGGACACAACCTGAGAGAGTATTAGCTAGTTCTGCCCTTCCTCGCTTTCTTGGCTTTCTGTCTAAAATGCCGTGAAGAAATTTTTCTTCCTGTTGGGCCTCTGCCACGTGCGCCCGCCATTGCCAGCAACCCATGAATGGACTGAAACCTTCTGAAACTATGGCTAAAATAAATCTTTCCTACCTCATGTTGTGGTCTCAGGTTTTCTGTCCTAACAACAAAAGAGTAACAAGACAGAGAGATATACCAATGAAAGAGGTGAACTCACCAGGTCAATTCAAAACACAACACACTTTCGTGAGTAACTGTACTAATGTCCAACATAATTCAGCCCCTAATTTATAAAGTTCCATCTACTATGGTTCATAAAACCACCATTTGCTACACTCATAGTTTCCATGGACCAGGAATTTGCACATGGCACAGAAAAGACAGGCTGAATCTGTTCCCTGGCATTTGGGGCCTCGGCTGGAAGGAAGCCTTGAAGCTCAGGCTCTGGAAGCAGCCGAAAGCTCGTTCACACAGGTGCCTGGTGGTAGAGGCTGTGTATGCCCTCAGCTCCTCTCTCCATGGGCTCCCCTTGTGATCTGCAGGCAGAGGCTAGTTTGGGCTTCATAAGGCATGGTGGCTAAGTTCCAGGACAGGTCTTTCAGCAAGGAGCCAGCAGAAGGTATATTCTCAGGTGACACACAAATTTACATCTGGCATATTCTACCTATATGTGCCTCTCTGTGTACATATATTACACACCTACATGTAGAGGAACAGGTAAAGTATTAGCCATTGCCTGATAACAAATACCCCAAAACTTAGTAGCTTGAAGCCACAAACACTACTAACTCAAAAGATTTTAGGACCAGGGCCTCTCATGAGCTCAGGGAGCTAACATCACCTGAAGGTGTGACAGGATAGAGGATCTCTCTCCAAGGTCAGTCACATAAGTGCTGCTGAGAAGCTCCATCTTCCGTGAAACTTCCCAAGAGCTGTCCGGATGTGGCAGTTGGCTTAGCCCAGAGCGAGGGATCCAACGGAGACAATGATAGGATGCTTGATTTTATTTTTGTGGCGCTGAGGATTGAACCCAAGACCCTAACACTCAGTTACTATCTTTAGGCCTTTTTATTTTTCATTTTGAGACAAGATTTCACTAAGTTGACCAAGCTGCACTAAAACTTGCAGTCCTCCTACCTTAGGCTCCTAGAGTGCTGGGATTACAGGTGTGCACCAACATGCCCCGCTGCAGGGGCCTTTCATAATCTAACTTCAGAATTAGTGAAATTAGGTTATAAGCACCACGATTTCTGCCGTATGTCACACAGATGAACCCTGGAACTGCAGAGAAGCGAGGTACACAAGGGTATGAGTGACAAACATGACTACGGGGAGCAGCTTTGGAAAGTATAATTAGCTACATATTCACAGTCATACATCGTTTTCCCCTCATCTTTACTTAAGTCCAAGTCTGTGGTTTGCTCTGTTCTGTCCCCATGCTCAGCATCTGGCATGCAGCAGGAACTCAGCAAGCCCTTGGTGGAAGGGTGCTGTGTGCACTAGTGTTCGTCCACAGTTGGTTTCCCTCTGTTCTTGCACATGAGCAATTCTCAGATCCTTGTGGCCGAACAGCTGCTTCAAGTCAAAAAAAGAATGTGGAAGAGACCTGTGTCACTGTCACATGGAGGGAGGACTGACAGGCAAGGTCCTGGCTGTCCAGTTTCCTTCTTGCAGTGGCATCCAGGGCTCCTGAAAAATGCCACAGCCGGTGTAGCTGTATGTGCGATCATTCCCTGTCAAAATGCATCTCAGACCCAAGAGTCTGCCTGGAGCAGAGACTGTCCCTGAGGGAGGAAAGAAGCCACCATGCAGGAAGCTTGTGAGCTTTGCAGAGGTTGTTACTCCACCTGACTTGACCCGCCCTGCTTATAGATCTACAATGTTTTTAAATTTTGCCCATTTTATTGGTATGTATATATATGATACATAACGTTTGCACTGACCTTGAGTAGATCTACAATTTCCTTTATCAATCCTGATATTCCAGGTTACAGAGAAGGAGACTGAGACCTCAAAGGGCCAAGAGACTTGCTTATGGTCACACATCAAGGAAGGAGTGGACCTAAATTTTGAACGTGAGCCTCCAGCCTACTAGTACAGGATACAGTGGCTACTACGTGGAGGCCTGAGCCATATGAACAACTCCTTGTAGCTCTCTAATCCTCAAGTATCACAGTGCATAAAATGGGGGTGGTATGGGTTGGATACTGTTATGGTTTAGACCTCAATTGAACCCCAAAAGTTTCATGTGTTCAGAGGAAGGGCTTTCCAAAGGCAACTGGATCACAGAGCGCTGTGCTCATCAGAGAATTCACCCATGGCTGAGCTTGTGGCTGAAAGAGCTGTCAGGAGGTGGGGCCTGGTTGGAGGCAAGTCATGGGGGGTGGGGGGGAGGGCTAGAAGGGTATAGGCTTTGTTCCCAGCTCCTCCCTTCTGTATCTGCTTTCAGGCTGTCACCCTCACCCGTTAAGCAGATTTCTCCTCCATGGCCTTTTGCCATGTTAATATTCCTGCCTTGGAACCAAACAAGTGTGGACTGAGTCCTCAGGAACCTTGAGCCAAAACAAACTTCTCCTTTATATTGTGGATATCGGGTACTGTGCCCAGAAATGGGAAAACTGACTAATACAGACTCCCTCCACAAAGTTTCATGTGTTGGGAGTTTGATCCGTGGCGTGATGACGTTTAGAGGCAGGGCCTGACATGAGGACTGTAGGTCAGTGGTTCCCAAACTGTTTGACACCAGGGACCAATTTAGGTGAAGATCACTGGGTATTTTTGTTATGCAGTAGGTTGTTGGAGGACAGCCTTGAAATGGTGAGCACAGCAGGAGGGGCGGACGCAGGGAAGCCCTGCCTCCTGTCAATCAGCTGCAGCATTAGAACCCGGGAGAAGTGCGCCGACAAGAGGTAGGGCTTCACTTGGCTCACCTCCTGCTCTCTGCTTTTCTGTCCCTGTAGCTCAGCCTTTCCAAAGTCATAGATTGGGGGTCACGGTCTCCTGCAGTAGGTGACTGCAGGTGGGCCTTGGAAAGAATTAAAGTAGTTCTCAAAGGACTTATAAGTCAGTCGAAAGAATGTTGTTATAAAAGAGACAAATGGGTCAGATACCAGCCTCTGTTTCCCTTCCTGTCTAGCAATCTGATCTCTCCCTCCCACATATGCTCCTGGCATGGTGGTGCCACCTGCTAGGAAGTCTTCACCAGAGCCGCATTGATATAGGCACCTCTTTATCATGTCACCTAGCCTTTGTTATTTCATTAAAGTGATTCAAAAACTAACTTAAGCAGGGAACACGACAGTTCCCTTCCACAAATGGGTGTGATGAGAAATAACTGAGATGAAATTATGACTTGTAAGCTCTTGGCTACACTCCGTATTATCATTACTATTGACACATATATTAGTAATAACAATTTTTATTATTATACCACACTGTAGAGAAGCAAGTTAAGAGTGTTTTAACTTTCTTCACTTACCTTGTACTAACTCAGGCTTTCGCAAAGCATTTCCCCAGTCAATTCCAAAGCCCTAAGACCACTGGTTCCCCTTGGCTTCTATTGATGATGTTCAAGTGCTTAGAAAACACAACTCACTTCCTACTTCCTGCCATTAGCCTTTCTTGTCACATGAGCTGTTTTCACCATTTCTCACTCTTGTAGCCAGCCTGGTGACAGGACACAGCACTGTTGACTCAAGTCAGCAGGCATCAAAACAAACAAGTTCTCCTTCTGCTGGCTATCTAGAACTTACTACAAGAGAAAAATTTTCAAGGAAAACAGCTGTGTGTACCAAGATCATGTAAGTACTACCCCCGGGGATGAGGCTTCGCAAAGCTCTCCCTGTACACTGATAAAACTCTGGATGGAAGGTCTGGAGGAATAGCTTAGTGGTTAAAGAGCCTTCCTGGCAAGCTCCACGCCCTGAGATTGATTTCCCAGCACCACATCAGCCAGGTGAGGTGGTACACGCCTGTAATTCCATCACTTGGGAAGCAGAAGCAGTAGGATTGCCATGAGTTCAGGACCAGCCTGGACTACTGAGCAAGACTCAGTGTCAAAAAAAAAAAAAAAAAAAATCCTCAGGATGGAACCAGTCAAATAACGGCTGACCTGGCTGTATAATAAGAAACTATGTCATCACAGGAAAGAATGAGGCAAGGATGCCAGGATCAGAGTGCTGACTGGCGACAATGCTGACAATGGGGTTTTCTATGCAAAAAAGCAAGTTCCACAACTACACCTACAATACAATCCTGAGCATGCAAAAAGAAATACGTTTAAATCTGGGCATATATACATATGCATGTGCATGTTTATGTGTATGCAAACATCTGTACAACTACACAGATCTGTTTGTATATAGAAGCACACACCCACATACACCTGTAGGTGAAAAACACATATGAGAGAAACACTCAAAATCATTAACGCTATTATTTCTCGTGGAAAATGAAGGGCAAGGAGGAATTCTATTCTTTACTTGACCATGGACGATGTCTGATTTATTTTCAATGAGGAGGTGTTATCTGTCCTGCGTATACATATAAAATTAAGCTATCTGGTTGCCAGATGACAAAAAAATCTTATTATAATTTTATTATAATCTACTATGGTTTGGATTTGAATGTCACTTTGTGTTTGGAAGGTGATTCAATCATGGAGGTCAATCCATTGATTTCCTGGGCTGCTAGGAGGTGGGGGCCTGGGAGAAAGGGGCAAACCACTGGGGCTTGACCCGGAAGCATACAACTCTCTCATCAGCCCTCCCCCTCTTCTGCTTCCTGTTACGATGCCCCAAACGGAGGCCCCCTGCCAGACCCTTTCCCTGTTACCAGGTGTCCACTGAGGCCTCCTGAAACTGTCAGCTACAATAAATTTTTCCTCCCCTTAAGTTTTGGGGGCTGGGTACTGTGTTCCAGCAATGAGAACGTGACTAAGATAAACCCCAAAGCTGTGCCACAATTTCTGCAAATTCACCTGCTTATCAAACTCGGGCTTCAGCGAGTCCTCAGTGAAGATGTGAAACTGCAGCTTCCTGTGGCTGAACAGTGCAGCTGATTTGAGCATGACCAGCGTCTCCTCCAGCCGATTGCCACAGGCCACCACGGCCAGGTGGATCCAGAACTCAGGGGGCAGCCCAGCATGGAAACGCCTGGCTTCCCCAGGCCTCCTAGAACGAAGAAAAGCAAGTTAAAGCCATAACTAAAGCCCCCTCCCAAAAAAGCTAGTAAATCGCTGGGACATTACAAAACATCAACAGGCACAATCTGTTATATTTTATGAAGTGATAAGCGTTTTGACAATTCTTCCTGCCTAGGGAAAAATACCATTTCTTCTCATATTTATGCTGGCGAAGGCAGGGTGACTCACTGTTTGGCCTGCTCTAGGTGGCTGGGACTTTTCCTGCCAGCTCTCAGCTGTCTAGTGCCTGCTGGCTGCCTGCTGGCCCATGTTTGGAAATAATATTGCTAAACCTCGACAGCTGACACGGGGCCGAGGGGCTCCCACTTGCATGGGCCATGAAAATTAGATTAGAGCACAACTCCAAGGAGAAAGGAGGGTGGGTTGTAGCTTTCCCACGTGAAACGCGCAACACGATATGCCCTCATCTGGGCGTCCTTAGGTTGCGGCAGAAAGCGTGACCTCCACAGCAAAGGCGTAGCACGCAACGGGGGGACGTGAGCAAAGCCAACAGGCCAATCGCCTCCCACCCCAGCCCATTGGGCTCCCTTCCGGGAGGGGCTCGGGAAACAGGTGCTAATCCTGACTGTCTGGCCAAAAGATTGGCAGGGAGGTGGGTCTGCAAGGCCTAGTAATGAGAAACGGGGAGGGACAGGGAGCAGCTAACCTGCCAGCGACCAAGGTATCAAGTCCCAGAGACAACAGCTGGGAAGGGAATGCGATCCAACAGCCCAAGATCATCATCCAGCTATTTCTTAGGAATAAAAAATTTGTTCCAGACGAGGAGATGCAGCCAAACCTCGCACACACCCCTGAGAGACACTGGAAGAAGCTGGCCTGGAAAAGGTGCCCGAGACAAATGGCACTGATTTCCTTGCTCCGAAGATTTGGAGGGCAGGGCACTTGGACATCAGATGTGAGCCCCATTCCAAGAACCTTCGAGTTCCACCCTCTCCAGTGGATAACGGCGGTCACATTTCTTTCACCCATTGAGAAAATGTGGAGATGAGGGTGGAGCGCTCTGGAAAACTTCCCAAGGGAATTCGGGATGCGTAGGAGCGCAGCCCCAGCATGCAGCCCACTGAAGACGCGGGGAGGTCCTTGGCGTCCAAGTTCGTGGGAGCTTATGGGAAAAGACGGTGTCTTTGGAAAATACCCATTTCTCCACAGCCCTCTGCCTCAGCCTTATGTGGTTATTGTCTTTCACCTTCTCTTACTTTAAATCACTGTGAAAGCCCCTCTCCCCTCCATCACTGTGGGAGCCCCCTCCGGGGTCTGCTGGTCTCTGATTTTATTTTTAATTCCCACCCAGAGTGTTTTCTGTATTGGTGCCAGGATGATTGCGGTCTAACATGCAAACTGTGTTTTTCCTTTGGTTACAATTATGCAAGAGAGGGCCACAGCCTCCAAGGTCAAGTTCAAACTGCTGACTAGGGCTCCTACCTTTATCTCTTGCAATATCCTGCTCCCTGGATGGATGGGTGGGTGGATGGGTGGACAGTCACTCATAGGTGCAGTCACAGATGCACCTCTCCATTCCTGTCCTGTTTCTAGTTCACGCTGTGTTGGGTCAAGGACTTGACATATGCACCTCCACTCATTCATTCATTCATGCATTAATTCATTCAGTTTCATTCTCCATCTATTTCTCTCTAAAACGCTCTTCTCCTTCCTGTTTTCCTTGCTAACTGTGGCTCAGTTATTAACCACATCTTTACTAAACGCTGATGATGTGTCAGGGATGCTTCAGAAAAAGACAGCAGTGAACAAAAGAGTGAACAAAGGTAGCAAAGCTGTCTCTGACCCTGCAGAAACTACAGGCCACTGTCTGTAGGTCTCACCTGCTTGTTCTCTTTCTACATTCCAAGTGTGGGTTTTCATGCCTACTCTTTACTTTCTTTTTTCTTTTCTTTTTTTTTTTTTCTTTTTCTTTGAGGCAAGGTCTCACTGTGTAGCCCAGGCTGGCCTTGAGTACACAGCCATCTTCCGGCCTCAGCTTCCCAAGCGCTGACACTACTTCATGCCAACTATTAAATCCAACCCTCAATTCTCTTACATGAAGGCAAGGGAATAATATGTTAGAAAAAATGCTAAAATGATAATCAGTTTTTAAAAATCACGGACTAGGAACTAGTCAAAACATGCTACAGATTCACTGTGAACATTTGCTGAAGAACTGGCTTGACATTTAGGAACATGGTTTTTCTTCAGAGGCACCAATATCCGGGGCCAAGGATCGGCTCATGGCAGAGGCCTTGCCTAGTGTACACGAGGCCTTGGGTTGGACTCCCAGAACCATAAAGAGAAAAACAAAAGTACCAACAACCAACCCAATCTCTTGGCTGTCTCAGGAACACCATCCCTCCCGCCACCTCCGACCACATCAAGCCTACCTAGCTTAGCTTTGCGTACGGAGCTTCTGCATGAACAACCCATGTTAACCTTCATACCTGGGGAAGGACAAACCCCAACAATAAGAGGACTCTGTTTATTTTCAGGCTGGCAAAAATTAGAAAATCAAGTGCAAGCACGGCCACTCTAAGCATGAGTGTGCATATGGAGCAGGGGGCTGCTTGGGCACCACTGGGAGCTGCGGAATTTGGGGCAGCCACTTCGGAGAGCCACAGGCACCCATTAGCAGGCATGAAGATGGACAGACATGTGCTACGTGCTCCTGCATGGCGCAACCTGAAGAAGCTTTTGCACCACTGCACAAGTCCCATGTCAGAATTTCATGCTGACCTACATTCCCAGCCCATTTTTATAGATAATGTAGTGACTTGTGATTCTCCTGCCTCAGCCTCCCAGAGTACTGTTTATGACACAACAAATTCGACATAAGCTTTGCTGTTTATGCAAAGGAGAATCACAAACATACCTGACATAGCTGAAGAGTGGAATAACTATACGGTCATAAAAAGGAGTAATTGTTTAGAATTAAGATAGGAATAAAACACAGAATGCACATTTCAAATTGAAAAGCATAAACTATTATACACTGAAATACATAAGTTGGTAAAGGAAGGAAATTCTTGCCACCCAAAACTTTTTTGAATATTGCATTCTGGTTTTTATTCCAATGAATACATATATATATATATATATATATTTTATAGCTGCAGTAACAGTGTATATGTTATTTTGCATCCTATTTAATTTTTTATTCTTGTTACTTTTTAAGTTTTCACAGCCATTATTTTTATTGGTTATCTACTATTTTATCCAACAAAAAACATAATAACATAATCATTTCCCTTTTGTTGGCTGTATTCAACTATTCTGTTATTTAAAAAATCTGTCAAACATCTATGGACCAAGATTTTTGTGCTTTTTGTATTATTTCTTGAGACCAAATTTCTAGAAATGGAATCAAGGAGTTAATAGCTATTCTCCTGTTAAGAAATAAGCAATTTTGAAAGTCTCTCCAATTTACAGAAAACATTTCTAGGAAAACATCAAGCCA
Source organism: Ctenodactylus gundi (assembly GCA_004027205.1). Taxonomy (NCBI): domain Eukaryota; kingdom Metazoa; phylum Chordata; class Mammalia; order Rodentia; family Ctenodactylidae; genus Ctenodactylus; species Ctenodactylus gundi. The sequence continues at coordinate 505,373 of PVKB01000917.1, read as the reverse complement.
TGAGAAAAAACAAAAAGCGTAACCACCCCCACCACCTCTGAGTTACTTGTTGAGTGTGATCAAACAAGATGACCAGGTTGGCACGAAGCTTGGTGCCATGAGCACTCTGTGTCCCACGTGATGGACAATTACGTACTACTGCAAGTAACCCTGAGTCACAGAATGAAAGTTCCTTCATTTTCAGTAATGTCAATCAGAAAGTCTCAATTCTGTGATAATATATCTTAAGCACATTTTTTCTATCTTTCTTTATATTTTTTGAGACAGTGTGTTGCTCTATAGTCCATGTTTCTACTGAGCTCACTATGTGGCCCAGTTTAGCCTTAAACTCAATATGATCCTCTTGCCTCATCCTCTTGAGTGCAGGAATTAGAATGTGTACCACCACACCCAGTTTATGTGGAGCTGGGGAACCAAACCCAGGGCCTCACTAACCACAAAACTACACCCCATCCTGTGAACACCTTTCTAATACTGCCTAGTCATCTCTTTCAGTTGGAGAGGCAGCAGCACTCAAGAGCTAAGACAGAAACTCAGCAGGCGAGAGTACGAGGCTAGAAATAACAACACCATCTAGTTTTCTTAGCGGTGGACAATCACCTTCTATCCATGTTATTACTGACAATTTCTGGCACTGATAAAGTGTTTTTATTGAAATAAATATATTTAGGATGATGCCAGGCACAGTGGCACACACCTATAAACCCAGCACTCTGGAGGCTGAGACAGGAGGATCACAAGTTTAAGACCAGCCTTGGCAACTTAACAACTTAGTGAGAACTCGTCTCAAAAACAAAAAAACAACCCCCCCAAAAAAATCCATGTTCAACAAATACTTTGTTTTCCCCGTTGGCTGGAGGTGGAACTCAGGCAGAAGGGCCTGGGTTCAATCCTCAGTACCACCAACCCCCACCGCACACACAAACACAATGACACAATGGGGAGGAACCACAAACCTCAAGTGCTCCCAGTGGTATTATAAGCTCATATAGCCATTACACAAAAACGTGAACAGTTCCTGAAAATGTGAAATATAGAAAAGGTAACATGAGCCAACAATTCCATTCCTAGTTGTATATGAGAATTCAAAACATACGTCCACACAAGATTTTGTACATGAATATTCATGACAAATATCCACAATCATCAACCTAAGTGTCCACCAAGTGACAAACAGGTGAACAAAATGTGACATGTCACTCAATGGAGAACTGTTCTGTAATAAAAAGAAAGTACTGGCATACTACAGCAGGTCCAAACCTGGGAAACAGACTAGGAACCTCATGAATGTACAAAAAGCCTTATTTTCAAAATTATTTATTTACTTCTGTGGTACTGGGGTTTGAGGCCAGGACCTTGACACTGAGCCACATTCCCAGCCGATTATTTTATTTTTGACTTTCAAACAGAGACTCACTAAGATGCCCAGGCTGGGCTTGAACTTGAGATCCTCTTGCCTCAGCCTTCCAAAGTGCTGTGATTACAGGCTTGCACCATTGTGTCTGGGAACGCCACGTTTTACGATTCTACACACGGCAAGAGTCCAGAACAGGCAAAGCCATGGAGACAGAACACAGATGAGTGGTTGCCAGGAACCAGCGTGAAAGGACAACCTGGGGGGGATGTGACCATTTAATGTGTTTCTTTGGAGGATGATAAAAATGTTTTGAAATTAAGCAGTCATGGTGAGTGCATAGTTCTTTGAATATCTAAAAATCCCTGCCTTTTAAAGCACACTGGAATCAAATCACAAGACTGCTATAACAGATTAGATAAACAAAAAAAAATATTTTGAAGCAGACAATGGTAGCATAGCAATACTGTAAGAATGCGGTGCTTGGTGGGAATGACTGAGTCTTGACTCAGTTTCCCTTAATTACCCAGACTCAAGCCTACCTCCCCAGGCTCAAATCAAACACCAATACCGATCATCAGGATCCCTGAGGCAGCTCCCCTGCTGCCTCCCTGTGCTGCCTGGGACCACTCTCTCCTTAATCGCTTAAAAGTCTCAAGTGTGTGACTTAATTAAACTTCAATTTCTGGAGTGTATAAATAATGAAATACGGCATTTACGTGCAGTGCTATGTACTTACTCTGTAGCCGATTACTGCAAAACATACTGAATTATTAACGTGGGTAATTGGTTCTTCCCAGACCCTCTTTTCTGCCACCTCCCGCTTCCTGTCTAGCCAGGGCTTCCCTGAAACTGACAAGCCGGGTGAACTCAGGAAGACAGATTCCGCAGGTGAACTGGATGCAAAATCACGTTTCTTAAAAATACATCCCCAAACCATATGGTCGGGATCTAGTTTTACTTAGGGAGGAGAACGCAGAATTATCGGGGAAGACAGAGGTGGCAGGAGGATTTGGTAAGAAGCTGAGTATTTCCAACTCAGGGGAAGCCAAGATTCACTGTCTCTTTCTCCAGTGGCATCTTTTGCAAAATGAAATTACTTAGCTATTTTAATGTGGAGGAGGTCTGCCGACAAGGACAGAGTGGCAGTTAGGAAAGAGGAAACACCTTAACACAGTCTCCTCGAAGGAGGTTTGTGACATGAGTAATTATATACACATTGGGGGCTGGCGGCCAGAGTCACGAAGAAAGTTCCGTGCAAACCACAGGGTTTTGGAAGGCACACATCAACCAAAAAAAAAAAAAAAAGCCCCCACTGAAGCTGTGATTAGACCCTTCACTTGAGACCCGGACGTGACACTGAGGACTATGCTAACAGTTAAATCACTTCTAATGACCTGTGGTTTGGAGTTAAATCAAGTATCATTAATCTTTCAAGAGGGACAGAAAAGCTGACATTTGCCTTGAAGTCATGGTCCAACACAAATAATCTCAACAGTGTGCCAAAACCCGCCACGGGCGTGGGGTTGGAGGGGTGCTTAATAATCGAATTTGAAAAATGCATTTCATTATTAATAGTACATGTTTCATTTGGTTTGTGACACTGAAGCGTGGCTGTGTTCCTACATAAAGTCTAGGCCTAAAGCACAGTATGTGGTTGATGTCTGAGGCTGGTCACTATGTCAACGGGCACGTGTCTTTGTGTCTCATAGAGGCATCATTGAACATACAAAGAATGTTAAAAAAATATGGTGACGCTTAAATTTTAAAAAATGTTTTACCATACAAGACAGAGTGCCATGAATCCCCCTCACTCTGGACACATTTATCATGACACTCCTGCCACTTCCTGGAGCAGTTTTGGAAGTCCTCCCTCAGGGGTGTCTTCAGCTGTGCCATTCTGGTTGCCTTGATGGCTTGAATGGACTCAAAACCTTCACCCTGCATGGTCATTCTGGTTTGGGGGAAGAGCCCACAGTCACACAGTGTCACATCCAGTGGGTGAGGACACACCAGGATATGTTTACAAGCCTGCTTTTTTGAGGGCGTTCAGCAGCGTTCCCTGCCGGCTCTGGTATTGTTTTCTAATCACACCCTGTGAAAACACTCATGGAAGAGGACTTCAGGAACTGCTGCAGTGGTCCCCCACCTGCGGCAGTGTCCCTGCCATCCCTGCCTCCTTCTTCATACAGCTTTCTTCTCAAGGTGGCTCTCGTGTCCTTTCCTCTTTTTATAAGGACACCAGTCATCAGGTTCAGGGCTCCAGGTCCGTCCCAGGTGATTTCACGGTGGGGTCCTGCAGCCACTGCGTCCCTAAGCACCTTTCTACACAAGCCGGTATGCTGAGGTTGCTGCAGGTGGGGGAAACCACGTTTTCAATCACGGGGCTGCATCTGGGACCAAACACGACTTAGAAAACCAGTCTTGCCCAGGCGGAGACACCTCTGTCCGGGCTCCCAGCATGCACCAGAGCCCTAGGCTCCCTTTACAACGCGCAACTCACCAACTCTACATTCACCCCCTTTTGTGCGTTTATTCCTCCTCCAGAATTCTGATGTCATTTCTATCTGTATTTACTTACCCCCCCAACCCCCCCACCCCAAAACCCTGTTCTGGGGCCTGGGCTAATTCTAATTTCACTCTTTTTTTTTCTATTATGATTGCTCTTGACGGGGGGGAGATTCTACTTCGCCATCTCCCTCTTCCTCCTAAATTAAGATGTTATTGAGATTTTAAAATACGAACCAGGAGTGCTAGTTTGAAATAAACAACTACTGACCTGTGGGGAAGGAGAATTAAGCCAGGATCTGTACTCGGCTGATGGGCTTTTCTACTTTATTTCCCGAAAAAAGAGTAAGAAGGATTTATGGACTAAAAGGGAGAAAAGGGGGATCCAGAGTCTCCCCCAAATGATTTCTACCTTCCTCAGCCTCGGGCCAACCGAAGTGTTTTCACTTTTATGACAATTTATTCACTTCTGGTTATCTTGTAAATTATACAAGAAACGCATATATTTAACATAGAAAAATACTGACAAGCAAAACAGGGGGAGGCCACCCACAGTCCCAGTTCTGTAACTACATTCGGTACAGCATCGTCCAGAATTGGGCCCGATATATGTGACTATATACATATACATATGCAAATATGTACAAACTTCAAAAACTAAAATGATATAATTTTTGCCCCTAAAAATATGAACAGCTTTTAAGTACATAAAGCAGATTTTATTAAAGAGAACTCTTCCAAAGGGATGCCAGGGAGCGATTAGATTCAGATTTTGAGAATAATTCGCAAGTATGGTGGGGTTGGTAATAATTTTGCTCTTGGACTTGGTTTGAAGTCAGTGTTCAAGTCCAGTCCAAACACAAGTTTTAAGTCTACCATTTAGGTGCCCTACTTGGGCAAATGCTTCAACCACCTCTAACAGTTTCCATCTGTAAAAGGAGCATGTTGGCTATATTGGCTGGAGGCTTCTGGTCTTTGGGATTTCTTGGTGTTCCAGGAACCACTTCCAGGACTTTCTGGTAAAAGCACCTCAATTTTTAAATCACTTTTCTTTTGTCCTCTGTCCATGATTTTTAAAGGTGCTGGATCATCTACTCCTGACCTGCCAGCTGTAGGCACATGTTCACGGATGGTCACCCATGAGTCTGCACGTGCGGGATCAAGACAGGCACAACAGAGGCATCCCCACGAGTTTTGGGCAAAACCATCCCCTAGGGAATTACTAAAGGAGGAGAATGCAAGACCTTCTGGGAATTCTTCCATGGAGAAGGTTTACGTGACAGCACCAGCCAGCAGGAGGAAGTGACATGGTTAGAAACCATGAATATCCCAGGGACTGGAGCTTTATTTCACTGGCATGTTCCAGTTTTCTGAATTGTTAAATTCCCTTCTGTGATTAAGTAGAACCAGGTGATGAGCTGAGATCCGGTGACTTGCAACTGAGAAAGTTCTAACCTATGCATTAATACTCAGATCTATGCAAAATTCCAACCTACCTCTTAGGTTGTTATGGGGATCAAATGAAGTAACAGAGGGAAGCACTTGACACATAACTTTAGTCATCACTAAATACTATTTGCCAGCATTGTGATATTAAAATGTGAACTTGAAGTTCATTAGAAGAGTTCCTTTTTCACTGAAAATGTAACATTCACCCTCAAATCAGGTTGGGGGGTGGGCAGCGCTGCATAGAGCACACATTGTTTAAAGAATTCACATCCACCTTGTTGCAAACCAGATTGAAATACACTTTTTAAATTCTCAGATTTTACCACCACTTTCCACTAACCCCTCTTGGGGATGAAATCCCATACTGGTATGGGGAGTCTTGTGACTCCAGAGCAGGTGGCCAGATAACTGGGGGCTTTGAAATTCGCAGAAAACCCAGGGGAAGAAAACAAGTCACAAATGCTGAATCCCAGGCAGACACCCAGGCCCCTGTGGTGCAGTGTCACAGAGCCAGCATGTTGTTTCCCTTGGGACACTCCTAATTCCAGAGAACTCTCAACTCACTCTCTGCTTTTCTAAGATGCAAGATGCCAGTTTCCTGCCACTGTGTGGACATGAAAGCCCAGCTGGTCAGGACTGTGAGTCTGAAGCTTCCAGAACAACAGCCTATCCTTCCAAGAGGCTATGCAAAGGCCCTGCTCCTTCATTCCTTCATTCTTTCAGCTCCCTTCATCCTAACTAGTACTTGTGATGCGAGGCAGGTACTCAACCTCTGAGCTGCATTTCCTAACCTTTTAATCTTGAGTTGGTGTCTTGCTAGGTGGCCCAGGCTGGTCTTGAACTTACAATTCTCCTGCCTCAGCCTTCCAAGTAGCTGAGAGTACAGGCACTCGCCACCATGCCCAGCCCTCTTTCCACTTCTAATGAGGGCCTGCAGACGGGGATTGGGATTCGATCAGAATATCCAGAAGCAGAGTCTCCCATTCTTCCAGTTCTAACACAACCCCTCCTAAGGGAGCCTGGTGGAATCTGTATCTTAGCCCTTGGTGACATGGGCTGAGAGTTGCCTGTGTGGCATTTTACCTATGTTTTCTCATTTCATCTTGGAACTTATGAGGAAACTGAGGTTTGCTGAGGACAGGCTCCCTACAAGTCACACAGCAAGTCACCTAGGTGTCGCTAGAACTCCATTCCTAACGAACATGGCAATGATGGACATGACAGTACTCAGAGCAGCTCCCCCGAGTAGTCCAGCACTGGGGACTTTATGAACATTACTATTTAACCTCTGTCTTCAATGGAATTGTCATACTTTATTTTTTTAAAGTTGTGGTGAAATGCACATATATTTACATACCATACAATGCTGTCTCTTATTTCTTACAGAGAACTGTATCGTAACAAGAAGCTGTCCTAAGGGAACTAAGTCTGGTGTCAAGTTTTTTTCATAGAATCTCATGGCATGCGTATGGCTGCTGGTTACTGAACTGAGGAAAGATCTAAAAGCAGGTGCCACATGTCTAAGTAAGTCAGGGGTTTTGGTGGCAAGTGACAGAAACACAAACCAAACAACCACTGGGAAAATGAGACATCACTATATCCTGGAATGTAGAAAAAGTCAATGCAGTGTAGCTGGAAAAAGACAGAGCTTGCCCTGGTGTGGACCTGCCACTACACCTGAGGCTCTGTGATGCCTTTCCCCTTCCTACCTCTCCCTGGCTTCTTCATTAGTCACTTTGTCATTAGAACACAATACCCAACACCTAAAACTTAAAGGGGGAGAGGCTTCTTTTAGCTCACAGTTGTGGAGGGTTTGGTACATGGTGGGCAGGCAGAAATGTGCTAGATGAGCATGATAGAAAAAAGCTGTTCACATCATGACAGCCAGAAAGCAAAGAGAGAGTAGGAGCCAGAGATAAGAAGACACACCCTTCCAAGTCACTGGCTTCCGTGTCATACCTCCGAGTGACTTGCCTCCAACCAGGTCTCCCTGCGTAATACTACATCGAGCTATGAACCCATCAATGGCTGACCCACTGATGAGCACTGTGCTCCAATGATCCAATCACCTTACTTCCAAACACAGGAGACTTTTGAGGGACATTTCAGATCACAATCACAATAGTTTCCATGCTTTCTCAACATAGTTCAATTTTCTCCACACGGCAGAGACTCAGCTGTAATCTCCAAGTTTCATTTCTTCCAGCTTCTATCACTAGAAACAGCTGGCCTCTGGTGCTGTCCTTTAGGTCTCGGATTATGCTCTAATTTGACTGACAGGTCACGACTGCCATCCCACAGTAAATAACCTATACCCTAGAAAAAAGTCACATGCGCAGCCAGCTACCAGGGCTGCACGTTGGCTGTGTCCTTCCTCCAACTGCTTCCCTTTGTCTCCATCAGCAGCCCTGAAATTTTTGACTTAAAAGAACCATCTGGTTCAGAAAGGACGATCCTGGATGTGAATAACAGAAACTTCAACTCTAACACCTGCAAGAGGAGGGCCAAGACAGGGCAGACCTCAGGATCTGTTGACTCTGTAACTCACAGGTGTCTTCCGGGTCCCTTATTCACTTTCTTTGTCTATTCTGCTGCTGAAAGCAGCATTATCCTATTGTTGTTCCTTCAAGATTGTGGAAGCAGCTGGGGTTATTTTCTTGGCTGTATCTAGAAGATGGAATCTTGGCCAGCACTGTAAAGTAAGTCCTACCCTTCTGGCTTGATAGGGCCAGTGTGGGTCATGTGGCATCCGAGGGGCAACAACTGTTGCTGGAGAAATGCATGGATTGCTGGGCGTCATCCTGGACATGCACAGGGTTACACTATGAAAGGGATGAGTGACCCTGGAGGGCTGAGACCATTGCTTAAGGCCGCAGACTGTGAAACAACTGGGGGTTAAAAATGGGGACCAACTTTCTAGGAGTCAGGAGCCAACCACAGTGTCAAGCACCCCACACCCAGGTGGCCTGAGGGTCTGGGCCTCATCCCTAACTCAAGGGAGCATGGGCTGAGCATTGCATACATTGAGGTCTATCAACTGATCTGATTCTAACCATCTTCTCTTTCCTACACCTTCCTCCAAATTACAGGCATTAAAACTAGCCAGAACTAATGCAATGAAGAAAACTTCTGCTGGGCCTTTGAAGAATAGAAACCTTCCCTCTCCCAGGTGAGCAAAGGAAGGGAGCGGGAATGAGTTGAGTGGTAAAAGGTTAGAGCTGAAGACATCAACATGAGCCCAGTTGGCTTAACAGGGGCATGGGGACATATGGAAATATTTAGCATGGATACTCAGGCTAGTACACACACACACACAAGATTTTTTTCTCTGTCAGCTTTGAGGGTCTAAAAGAAATGACCACCCAGGAGCCCTGAGTCCAGATTTAGTTTTCAGTCCTGTTCTACATCCAAAGGTCCCAGGCTTCCTTTAAGAAGGAGAAGGCTAGGACCGGAGCACAAAATATCCCGAATGAGCCTGGACCATCCTATGGTGCCTGAGTGAGGCAGTATCCCTCCCAAAATGGTGCAGACAAAAACCAAAAGCACATTGAAGGGACACAGAAAGGAACAGAGAAGTCCACTGGAGGAGCTCCTAAAGCCAACATGAAAACATGTTCAGCAACCACCAGGGTCATAATGAGTATCAGTCAGGCATAAAATCCACATCCATGAGGTCATCCTGATACAAATGTTTCAATTAATTAATAAAAGAAACAAAATGATGATGCAGACAAATCAAGTAATTTTTTTTAAATATTTAAACCTCAAGGAAGTAGAATCTGACTCGCCACTCTTAGGTATGGGCTGAGCACTGCAACTCCCTCCACCCAACCCCCCATAGCTTGAGTATGTGGAGGTGAGGAGGGGAGTAACCTTCCAGGACAGAAAACTTACCAGAACTACCAGTCAGGGGACCAAGACCAATACCCATCATCCTAAATCATGTCGCTGGTATAATGTGATGAAAATAGCTTTCTAGCTAGAATCTGTTCTACTCTGGGATTATGAATCAATCATCAAACACCCTCTAGTAGTGATGGCTCTCCTTCTAGTGTCCCTACTCCAGTACAGCCAGTAGAACAACAGGCATACTCGAGTATCCTCCTCTGAAACAAGAGACTAGTAATTTTTTCAATTGCTAAGATTCTAAAAAACAAATAAAAACAGAAAAAAACACCAGACAGGTCAGCAGACACAGAAAAAGGAATCTGAGAGTTTGCCACCACCACAAGGAATCTCAAAGGGCTGTAACAGCCAGTGGTCTCACAAATTGGACAGTGAAACAGGAAAGGATACTTGGTGAGACTGTATAGGCCATCCCCATACACATCAATGTATCATTATTAATGTATTAACTGTAACAAGTATATCATTTCAGTGGAAGGTTTTAATAATAGAGGAAGCTGGGGGCTAGCTGTATGAAAATTTTCCATACTTTCTCAACTTGTGCATAAACAAAAAGCCAATCTAAAAAACAAAAATCTACTGAAAAGAAAAACATCCCTCTCTTTTAACTCTGTTGCTACTAAAAATCTTCATTATTTTTCTATGAGGCATGTGGCTGCTTTGAATAGTATTAAGTAATATGTAACTTAACAGCACAAGTCTCAGCACAGTGTTAGGTGGTGGGGAGGGAGGTTCATCCATCCATTACTTAATTCACCAAAAATTTATTGAGTCCCTACTATGAGATCATCTCTGTTCCTGGGCCGGGGACAGTGATTAATGAGGCAGGATGTGCACAACAGTGGGGAGGAACAAATAAAATGCAATATTCATTTAATATTGAGAGCTATAAAAAAGCACTGAGTAACAGAGTTTACAAAGAGTAGAGAATTATGTGAAGGATCTTGATTATTGGCCAGCCAGGAGGACTCTTTTTTTAGGAGAGAACATTTGGGGACAATCTCAAAGAAATGTAGGAGCTAACCATGAGAGGCTGTATCAAGAATCTGAAGCCACATGACTGACGAGGTGTGGCAGATGAGGTAGGGGACTGAATGGGGTTGAGATCAGAGGAGTTAAAGAACATACTGAGCAGTTGAGTTTTATTCTCCACTTGACAGGAAGTCAGTTATGAAAAGACAGTAACCAGCACAGTGATCTATCTGGTCTGAGTCCTTCAGCAGCTGTGTGGGAAATGGACCACAGTGGGTGCTAGAGTCGAGCCACGCAGATCCAAGAGTGGACCACTACAGAGGCCCACACATGGAGGAAGGGATGGGCTAAGCAGCTCAGTCCTTGCCAGGGAAGTGGCAGGAATGGTGGGAGTAGGAGTGGGAACTCACCAGCCCTACTGAATGGAGTTGGGTGGGTGACAAGAGGGAACTCATGGTCGAATCACGGGACAAATAACAAAAATGAGTCCTGAAAAGAATCAAAACCCACAGCTACATAGCATCACAGATGGTACTCAACACCTAGAGACCTTGGCTATCCTCAGAGGTTATGAGCCAATCTTAAAGACAGCCACAGGCTAGATAACATCATGCCTGTTTACTGAGACCTATTCAAGCCTGAACCCTCTGTGAAGATTTATCTCAGAGACCAAAGGGAACCGCAGGAAATGGTGTCTCTTGATGAGCAAGGAGGTGCGCTTCCTCCCGTTGGGCAGTTGGGGTGGCTGCCAAATGTAACATGGGTCTGCATTGTCTCCCTTTCCCGCCCCCTCAAACTGCTGGAGGGCAACAACCCCATTCACGACTGTACCATGAGCGCCTGCCACAGAGCATGTATAATAAACATTTGCTGAACAACTGTGGGATACAATGACAACAGATCACGGCAGACCGAGCCCAGAGGCGGCCTCAGTCTCCCTGATAAACCATATTTGAAGGAAAACCAAGCAATATTCAGGCCAACACGAAGAAGAGGAATAAAGCTCAGGGAGGGTTGCGGTTGAGTAATCAGTTAGAGCCCCAAATGGAGCCAATAAATCAGAGACTGATTGTGTAAGAGACAGAAGAGAGGGCCATGCAAGAGTCACAGAACTTGGTGATCTCATCCCAGCATCCTCGGAGGTCAGGCTGGATGAGATCGGAGAAGACCTTGGGCCGAAACGTGTTCACAGTACAGAAGAAGAAAATGAGATTCAGTAAACTTGCCTTGCTGCACTCCACATGCTGTGTTTCTTTTAAAAAAAAAATACATGTCATGCTGATTACCAGATATCTTAATCTTCCTTTTCCATACGTAGCTCAAAGGGTTTTTATTTTTCGGAAGCACAGTGGGAAGATGGTCCTTTAAAGTCTAAAATCTATTTCCAAGTAAAACTCTTATTTTAGAATCCAGCTCCATCAAAAACAATTCATCCCTTGGTAAACCTTTCCTCTAATCCCTCACAGCCAATGAGGAAGCCCACCTCAGTTCCCATTTTGCTGTGGATGCCAGGAAGCTTAGAGCTAAATTTAACACTTAATCCTCCTAATAACAGTGGCCTCAGCTTTTGAAAAACAGTACTTGTTTCCCCATCCCTTCTATGACTTTTCCTTCCAACTATTTCAATAGGCGTATTGTATATAAGTCTTACTATACAGCATATCAGGTTCTTTCTGGAAGTCAGCCAGATATAACTCACCAATAAAGCAAAATAGAAGGAAGATTTTGTTCCCTTTGGGCATGGGGATTGCTCCTTCCAGGGCAGTGTCCTTTTTCTGGTGCCATCTTTGACCTCAGCCTCAGCCCTCACCTCCTGGCTTTCTATTTACAGAGAAGGAGGCCACCACGGGACGGAATGCATACAAATGACTAGTTATGAAATTGTAGGGTCTGCCTGCTAACGAGGCAACTCGTTGGAAACTTCCCCAAAATGAGAACAAGATGTGGAGAGAGTGCCGTTTCCTGCGTTGACGTGGCAAAGCCTCACTTCGAGCAGGACCCCAGGGGAAGCCAACGGCTCAGGCTGTGCCTGGCCAGCAGGTGCTGGACCGTGTCCCATCCACTCCAAGCTCTTTCCTGACTCCAACCACAGGCTGACCCTCCCTGGGTAGGAGGAAGGAGATCACGTAGCCTCCATCACGTTTGGATTCTGGCCATGTAAAGGGATTAAAGCACTAAGTTTTCTGAAGCCATAAGGCTTTATCTTCCCTCTCTAAATGAAATTCCTCCTCGACCACAAAAATTTCACCCAGGCAGGCTGAGAAAAGCAATAGCAGAGTCCATGCAGAGATCCTTCCCCCATCCCTTTTGGCTTCAGAACCTTCATTTGACATTTCTTTACCGGTATCAAAAACAAACAAACAAACAAAAAACAGTAAATAACCCTCCCCCCCCCCCCCCCCCCCCCCCGCCGAAAATGTCAACTGCTTAGACATCGGAGCCTGGGACTTCCTGTGGCTCTTTGTCCTCTCCTGTCCTGGATCTGTAAATGTTGTTCTTTATTCCTCTGGTGTTGGTCATGGTTTCCACGATCATCTAAGAGATATGTTCAAAAGAAAAATGGCCTGAAGGGTGCCGCTGTGTGGGGAGAGTCCTCTACGGCACCCTTAGGATTCTGCTCACGATCACCTCTGCGACAGAGCCAATTCGTTCAGATACAGACAAAACGAAGCTGCCCCAGCATTCCCAACACCTTGATGGAAGGGACAGTTGCAAGGATCCATTGTTACATCAGTGAAATCTCAGCAAAATTAGGCATCTCAGGCCAGAGCGCCGGCCTAGAGGCCCAGCTCCCCATCCTCCTGCAGTACATACTCTTCTCTAAAACAGAGATACCAGCCACGCTTACGTCACAGAGAGGGACTCCAACATCTGCCTGTGTCATATAACAAAGGACAGAGCGTAAAACTAAAAACTGTTGGCCGTACCCTTAGGGCTTTGGATTCAGTGGGAAGGGAGGGGCCTGAGAATCTGCATTTTAAACAAGTTATCAGATGATACTAATCCAGCTGGTCTTAAATCACAAGGTTTAGGAAGGACTGTCAAAGGGTTATGATAACCTGGTGGGTGGCCCATGTGTAGAGATCCCAGTGCTCTGAGAGGCCCGGCCTGGGCAATTTAGCAACTTACTGGGGACCTCTGTCTTAGAAGCAAACACCAAAAACCGACCGGGATACAGCTCCATGTGGAGGCCCTGGGTGAGGACTGCGAGAGTTGTATACGTACGGTACCTGCTAACTCTTGACTGTGTCACCACCACCGGTTAACTGTGTCACATGGTGTCAGTTCTTATTATTCCTTACAGGTTGTCCAAACCTTAAAAGTCACAGCAAATTCTCAGTTAAATCCCCAAGAGAAGAAACTTCAGTGCCCAGGAGAGTAAACCCCATGAGGCTGCTAAGGGACACATCCTTAAAGAGCACACACATTCCTGACTCTTGGTGTTGTGAAGATTTACGAGTGACTTCACGGATCCTGGGGTCCCCCTAAAGCTTGTCAGCACCCCTCTGTGCGTTTATTACGAGGAGGAAGAGAAACAACAGCTGACACAGCTGCTTCTTGAGGTTTCATGCTTTTTCTGAGTTACAGTAAAAAGCGCCAAAACAGACTTAGTCATTATGGTCAGAAGGAATTCTTCAGCGAGGGTCAAGTCATTAAGGCGCCCAGCAAACGCGGACGTTGCAGGGCACGGAGAAACAAGAGCTCAGAAAGAGCAGGAGACACAGAGCCGCTACCAGAAGGGGGAATCGTTAAGCAGCTTTCCGCAACAAGGGGAAAGACGCGAATCTGACCGATGGATCCAGTAGCCCTAGGCTAACAACGACCCGATAGGGTGGAAAGCCTGGGCGCGCTAGGTTCCCGGGGGAGTGTCACGCCCCAGTCAAGGTCAAGATGCTGTCCTCTTAGGGACCCTTAGACCACGCGAGAGTCCCAAGCCGACGTGGAACACCAAAACCCCAGTCTCCATTCCCTGCCACCCATCGCTCCTTCCACAGAGAAAACTTTTGAATAAACTTAAGTTTAACGCCTCCGCTGTTCTAGACACGGGGTGCTCGGGGCTGAGCGAACGGCTGAGTCCTGGGTAAACATGGGACTTTTCCAAGTCAATCAGATGCGAGAGTTTTCAGCACGAATCAACAATCCTCCCCGTGAAACCTGAGGATGAGACACAGCATTCTTGCTTCGGGACGGCTTCTGAAGAATTTAAACCAAGGGTGCATGTTTGCACGAGTGCAAAAGTCTTGCCTTCCCGGTTTAAAAAATACGCGACTTTCCCCACGCTTCTTCCAAAAAGCACGCTTTCTTGAGAGCCGCGCAGCCAGGAGGGCTGCACGGAGGCAGGTCCTTTTCGCTAGTGCCGTCGCGGACACCGATGGGGGCCTGGGTCTGCTCCTCGGGCCCCAAGCCTCCCGCGGCCGTGGCACGCGCGCGCGGAGAGGGCAAGCCCGGAGTCCCCTGACGCACGGACTCACCTGGCCGACACGTCCGGGCGGGCGGCGCCGCGGGGGGCGGCTCGGGGGCGAGGCCGCCGGGCGGGGAGGGCGGCCGGGCCGGGCGGGCGCGCGGGGGGCGCGGGGCGGCGCGGCGGGGCGGGCGCGGGGGGCGCGGCGCGGCGCGCGCGCGGGGATAGCAGCGCCAGCAGGAGCGCGGCCAGCGCCAACAGCAGCAGCAGCGCCGCCGCCTTGCTGCGGAGTTTCATGGCGCGGCTGCGGGGCCGGGGCCCCTGCGCGCATCGCGGCGCGCGGGGACGAGCGCACGGCGCGGCGGCGCCTCCGTCCACCCGCGCGGGACCGGGCCGGGGCGGCGCGGGAGGCGGAGGCGGGCCGGGAGGAGGGCCGGAGGCGCCGCGCTTCTTACCGTACTGTGTGGAGTAGCCGCCCGGCGCCTGCCGCCCGCGCTCCGGAGGCGGAGGCGCAGGCGCAGCACTGCGCTCGCCTACCCGCCCCGTGGCTTCCTCACGCACTCACTCGCCCGTTCTGAATCCCGAATACCACGAGTGAGTCGCTTCCTACTTCACGTACATCACGCGGTTTCCCACCGGGAGCTTTGTCCGCCGGCCCCGTGCGCTCATCCGCACCTCCAGCGCGGACATCTGGGTCCTGCGTGACCAGGGCGGGGCTCTGCACGCGCTGCTGCCCGGGAAATGGCTGTTGGATATTCTCCTTCCAGATCCAGGCAGTCTGAGGAAAACACAGGAAGACTTTCAGAACCGGACGCTGTTACTGTTATGGTTGTGTACTGGAATGTCCCCCCACCCCCCACCCCAAAGTGTCCTGTATTTGGACCTTGCCAAGCACCTAGGAAGCACGTGTTGGTAAGAAGTGGGGGGCCGGTCTGAGGGCACAGAGGACTGGGGCTTGACCCGGAAGGGTATATACTAGCTCCGCCCTTCCTTGCTCCTTGACTTCCTGTCCACCATGCCTTAAGTTACTTTCCTCTAGTGGGTCACTGCTATGTGTTTCCATCTTTGCTAACCATTCATGAGTGGACTGAGGCTTTCTGAAACTGTGAACTAAAATAAGCCTTTCATCACTTAAGTGGCTGGTAACACCAAAGCAGAATTTGGGACAGCTAGTATGAACCAGAGGACTCCGTTTTCTTAAACACCCTGTGGAGAGAAAGCAAAGGCCAGCTTCCCTCTCCCCCACCACACCCTCCAGTCCAAAGGCAAGTTTGCGAATCACTGCTCTGACCAATGGAAAACCACAAGGTTTACTCCTGCCGCCATGGTTTACCCGTGTCTCACCTGGATGTTTAATAAATGGAATGCTTGTTTATTCCTGTTGTCTTAGTTACTTTTTTGTTTCCTAGATGCCATACAATACCCATAACTTATGGGAGGAAAGGTTTATTTTAGCTCATGGTTTTAGGAGGTGTCAGTCCATGGTAAGAAGGGTCTTGTGGAGGAGAGCTGCTCACAGCATCTCCAGAGGAAGGATTAAGGACTTGGGGAGAAGCTGAGGCATGAGTATATTCTTTCAGGCCACACCCTCTGTGATCCACACTCTCAGTAATCCACCTCTCCCAGCAAGGCTATACCTCCTAACAGCACATGAAATCTATAGATGATTGACAACATCCAAACATGTGAGACTTTTGGGGGGACATTCCACATTCAAACCATAACACATACCTACAGTATGAAAAGACTTAGTTATACCACTGATGTCAGAACTACCACATTAGGTATTTCAAACAACTATGATTAATAAATTGAGGAAACTGATGAAAAGCCAGAAAACATACAAGGACAGATGGATTGTGTAAGAAGAGGTGGAAATTCTAAGAAAGAATCAAAAATAAATGCTAGCAATCAAAACTACTGTAACATACATGAGAAATGTCTTTGGTGTGCTCATTAGTAGACTAAACAAGAGCAAGGATTCTCTGAACCTGATTTGTCCATAAAAACTATCAAAGAACCAAGAGAAAAAAAAAAGGCTAGGAATAAAAAAGGGTAGTAAAGACTACCCAAGAAGGATGAGACATTCACAAGTTCTCCCATATGTATACTAGCAACATTAGGAAGAAAGATGAGAAATAAACAGAGGAAATGTTTGAACAGATAAAGTGATAGTCACTTTTCATTCATGGAGAAAAAACCCCTGACAACCACTAAGTAAAGAAGATTTATTTTGGTTCACAGTCTCATTGGGGTTAGTCCTTGTTGGCTGGCTCCAAGGCAGAAGCCTGCAGCAGAGCACCATGGGGAAGGAGAGATGTTCACTGCATGTGGCTGGGAAGCAGAGAGACAAGGGAAGACCCAGAGAGAAGAACATACTATTCTAGGTCATGCTCCCAGTGGCCCAACTTATCTGAACAGGCCCTACCTTGGGATGTGTGATTTTGGGGGACACACATTTTAGATGTAAGCCATAATCGATAATGACAAGAATTTCTCCAAATTAATGTCAGACACTAAACTAGAAGTTTAGGAATCACAAAGAACAGCAAGCAGGTCACATGAAAAAAACAAACAAAAGTTTACCTAGACATATCAAACTCCAAATCAATGCAAATCAAAGGGAAAGAAGAAATTCTGCAGGGCATGGTGCACACACCTGTAATCCTAGCACTTGGAGGCTGAAACAGGAGGATTGCCATGAGTACTTGGCCAGCTTGGTCTACCTGATGATTTCTGGGCTAGCCTGGACTACAGAGTGATACCTGTGAAATGTTTTAAAGGAAGAAGCAAAAAAAACAAAACAAAACAAAAAAACCACAGAAGAACAAAGATGAGGGAGATATCTAATATCTCCTTAGAAGCTATGCATTAAGTAGAAAGTAGTGAAATATTTAAACTTGTGGAAATTATTTTTCTCTTTTTTTAATTTTTGAAATTTACAAATCACAACCCTTTCCCCTGCTTACCCCCTCAACCTCTCAAATCCTCTTCCCTCTCCACAAAATTTTTCTTCTTGCTTTCTTCTAGTTCTGTTTTACTTTTTTGTGGTCTCATTTTTTCACATTAGAGAAACCATATAATATTTTACCTTGTATGTCTGATTCATTTCACTAAGTATGCTGGTTTTAAAGTGCATCCGTTTTCCTACGGATGACTCCAGTTGTTTTTCTTTATAGCAGAGTAGTGCTGCGCTGTGTATACAGGCATCACGTCTTGTTTATCCATTCATATGTTGTTGGACGTGTTGCTTCTTCCAAGGTTTAGTTACTATAAATCATATTGCTGTAAACATGTGTCACTCTTGTGTGTTGATTCTAACTCTTTGGGGAAGATAGAATACCTATTTTTGGTTTTTTTCAGAGCTTCCATATTGCTTTCTTTAGTCATAGTATGAGTTTGCAGTCCCACTAGCAATGCAGAAGTGTTCCTTTTTCCCCATCACCATGCCAGAGTTGCTGTTTTTTGAGTTCTACTACCAGCCATTCTAACTGGAATTAGACAGAACCTTGATGTTTTGACCTGCATTTCTCTGATGGCCAAAGGTGCATTTTTTGGCCATTCAGATTTCTTCTTCTGAGAACTGTCTATTCATTTCATTTGGCCATTTTTTGATTGAGTCTTTTAGTTTGGAGGGTCTAATTATTTTTCAGTTCTTTGTGGGTTTTTTGCTTGTTTTGTTTTCTTTTGTTTTGTTTTTTGAGACAAGGTCTCACTCTGTAGCCCAAACCATCCTGAACTCCCTATGTCACCCAGGCTGGTCACAAACTTGCAGCAATCCTCCTGCCTCAGCCTCCTGAGTGCTGGGATTTCAGGCATGTATCACCACTCATGGCTAATCTTTATATATTCTTGATAATAGTTTCCTGTCTGAAAAGTAGCTGGCAAAATTTTTCCCCGTTCAGTTAGTTTCCTCTTCACTCCATTGATAGTTTCCTTTGCTGTGCAGGAGTTTTTCAATTTTATATAATTCCATTTGTTTATTCTTGGGGTTACTTCATGTATTTTGGATACTTTATTGAGAAAGTCCTTGCCTACTCCTGTGTCTTCAAGACTTTTGCCTGTTCTTTCTTCCAACAAGGTGGAACTTGTTTTAAAAGCCAGACACTACCTACTGTTTGTCTGACACTTTGAAAGGTGAGTTACCTGAGTTTGTGTGACAAGCCAACTCCATGATTCTTCGGTATCATCTGATCTCCAGACAGTCTGCTGGAAGCCACAAACAACCTTCCTTGTAACCTTCTCTATCTGCAGCCCCATCAACATATGTAACATGTTTTAACACAAGTGTGTAATGTCACTCTCTCTGTGGGCCTGATGCCTTAAAGATCTTCCTCCACTGTCTGTTTTCAGAACCCAGCATGGATCTGCCCTTTGATCCGTGTCCAGATTCAGATTTCTACTAGTATTCTTGAATAAACACTTTCTTGGCTTGTATTTTATTCAGTTGTCGGAAAAGTCATGACATATTTGTCTATATTTCCCAAAGGTAATTTATTTATATAAAAACCCAAAGATTAATCAATGATATATTGCCCATTTTGTTTGATTATATTTTGGTATCTTTTAGCAAGCTTCATAATTGCTCTTTCTTAGAAGAACCTGTCTTTATTGGGAAAAAAATAAACGAGCAAAGGGCTGACTTACAACCTCATCTGAACTGAACATCATTCCATGCAAGGCATTTTGAAGAGAGCAAAAAAGTGAAAGTCTTTGGGTCAACGTCAGTGAGTATGGTGGCTATGGCAACACAACACATCAAGGCTCCAGTAACTCTTGATGATGGATCAAACTTTGTGCGGTCTCAAATTGTCACGACAGAATATAACTCCTTGATGATTATTGTAAACAATCTACTTCTCTTCATTAGCTATCAGTCATTTCAAAAAAGGATCACTTTTCCTCATGTTAAATGAGCACATTATAGATGTTTACACATGCTGTCAAATGAACTTTTTTTATTTCATGAGGAATCTAGATATTGAGCTTGCTCGTGTATCCCAGCTTCTTCAGGTGGTTATGAATGCTTGAGTGATGGATATTCTATGTTTCTGTAATCTCTTTTGTCATGTAATATGGGTTTGGCTCAGTCAATGCCTTTATTTTGTTGACATCAACCTCAGTGACCTTTACTGATCAAGCAGTGTCACAAAGATCAAAATGGCCAACATGGAATTTCATGAACCATCTTTGGCGCTGACATTCTTATAGAGCATTGTCATTGTAAGCTGTATGCCTGCAACTTTTCATAAGCTTGATGTGTACTCTTCTCTGTGCAGAAGAAAAATAAGGCAAAAATGCCGAGTTTGATTTTCCATCATCAACTTTTCATAAAAATCTCCAAAATTCAACTACGTTGCTCAGTTTTTTTGGACTGAAGCTAGAACTCTCAGGTGTCAAGTGGCATAACATAGATGTGAACAACTCTAGTACTTCCCAAAATGACCTAGCACCATCTGGTGCAAAAATGCATCATGACTTTACTAAAAAACCAATGGCTTGATTGTTTTTCAGTTGAAAAAATGTTGAGAGAAAAAACCCCAACCAACCCAGAGTTCTGTGTTCTAAATTATTATTTTAAGATGGAGGCATGAAGATTCAGATAAATAAAAATCTGCTAGTAGACCAGATTTGCAAGAAATGTTTTTTAAAATTTTTCATGGAAAAAGAAAATGATATATGTCAAAGCTAGAGTATATAATGAAAGAAAGAACATCAGAGAATGAGTAAATGAGAGTGAAATAATGTTTTTATTTTTCTTATTCTTCATCCAGACAAAAAGAGTTCAAAATAATAATGGTAATGATGTACTTGATGGTTAAAATGAATGACAGAAATAATACAAGGGATGGAAGGAAAGTATTAGGCATGTTTTCAATTATTAGGTACTTGTGCTACCTGTGAAGTGGTTTGAAAGAAGACTTAGATTAGTTATAAGTGTATATTGTGAACTTTAGGCGGATCACTAAAAAAGTTTTGAAAAGAGAGGAATTAATGTAGTAAGAAAGTGGAGAAGTAGAATTATATAAAGTGCTTAGATTCACAAAGATTCAGGAAAAGAGTAGAAAATAAAAACAGGAAGAAAAACAAGACTAAAAATTGAAAGCAGTAACAAATAACATGGAAATCAATCCAACTAGATCAATTACCACTTTAAACATTAACAATCTAAATATACCAATTAAAAGACATAGGTTGTCATTATAAAATAAGAACCTATTATATGTTGTCTATAGGAAACATTTTAAATACAAAGACATACACAGGATAAAATAAAAATAAAATACAAAAGGATAAAATAAAAATACAAAGGATAAAATAAAAGTAAAGGGATAAATGAAAGTATGTTAAGCTAAGGAACACTGATAAAAAGATAGTTGAGTAGCTATGGTAATTACAAACAGAACAGATTCAGAGCAAGAAAAATCATCAGAGATTATGAGGGATCTTATATAATGATAAAGGAGTCAACACTTGCAGAAAACTCAATCTTTAATATGTATGCACCTAACAAAATAATCAAAGAACGCAAGACAAAAACTGATAGAAACGCAAATTGAGATAGATGGATTCATTCTTATAGTTGGAAACCTTAACACTATGCCATAAGAAATGGATAGGACCAGTAGGCAGAGAATCTGTGAACATATAACTTAGTAGAATATAAATCCACTGACTCTAATTGATACCTGTAGACTGGTCCAACCTACAACAATACAATCCACGTTTTCAGGCTCACAAGGGACATTCGACAAGAAAGCAAAGTATAGCTTCACACATTTAAATGTGGAAATCATACCTGTATGTTTTCAGACCATAATGGAATAAAGCTAGAAATTAACAGAAATCTGAACATCACAACCCCCATCTTTGTCTGTTTATTTTCTCTGTTCCTATAACATGTATTATAAAGAAAATAAGTTGATTTGGCTAGTGATACTGGAAATTGAGACATCCAAGAGCATGTGAGAATGTCTAACATTGATATTTTTGATTTTGGTTCAATATGCTTTTGTGCTGCATTATCTCAAGTAGAAAGGCAAATACTGTGGTTTGGATCTGGAATGTCCCCCAAAAGTCTCCTGTATTTGGATGTTATGGATTGTCTTTAGAATCATGTGCTGTGGGGAGATTGGGGCCTAGTCTGGAAGGATGGATTGTAGGCATGCAGATTGGATTACAGGCCTGTAGTGGGGGATTACCACATCTCTACACCTGGAAAGGGTGATACACTGAGGCTGGACCAGCAGTGGATTACCGGAACAGGGCTGGAAAGATATATAAGCCACTTCTTGCCTCCCTTGGAAAATGAGTCTCAACTTACCTTGACTTGGCTTCCTGTTAGCAATGTCATAAGGAGCTGCCTCCACCTCTGCCTCTGCCACGTACTTCCACTGTTGCCAGCCATCCCTGAGTGGACTGTGTCATTCTGAGACTGTGAGCTAAAAAAAAAAAAACAAAAAAAAAACCTTCTCTCCCCTAATTTGAAGATATCGGGTCTTGAATCACAAGGTTGAAAAAATAAGACTAAGATATCAAGTGGGCACATGTGGGAGATATAAATGCAAGGAGAAGATTCACTTCATAACAACCACTTTTGCTGTAACTGACTCCCATGCTAACAACATCCATTCATTTATAAGGGCTCAATCCCTCATGACCTAATAACTAGGTCTCATCTTCCAACACCTCTCCACATTGAGGATCAAGTTTCCAATACATAAATTTGGGGGACACATTTGAAGAGTAGTACCTGCAAAACACTTAGAGGTTAAATGCCACACTTCTGAATAACATATTGGTCAAATAAGAAATATAAAGAGATATTTTTGAATGAAGTGAAAATATAGCTTGAAGGTCAGTGACAGGCAGGCAGGCCCAAGCCTGTCATACAGTAAAAGCAACTCATAGAGGTAAATTTATAGCATCAAATGCATATGTTTAGAAAGCAATATTTAAAATGAATTATCTAAGCCTCTACATTAGAAAGCTAGAAAAGGAGAAACAAATTAAATGTAAAGGAAACCAATGAAAGGAAATAATGAAAATCAGAGCAGAAATTGATGAAATTAAAAACAAAATTGACAGAAAAAAGATAACAAAAAGTTGTTTCTCAAAAAGGATTACTAAAATTAATAAACTAGGCAAAGAGAAAGAGAAAAGGCAAAATTCCTAATAGAAATGAAATAGGAAACAATACCTCAGATCCCATGGACTTAAAAAAAAATCATGAAGACATACTATGAGTTACTCTGTGACCACAAACTTGATAACCTACACTAAATTCAGCAATTTCTTAAAAGATAAAATCCATCAAAATGTACAAAAGAAGAAATAGGCAGTAGGCTCAGTTGGCTTTACTGGTGAATTATGCCAGGTATATAAAGAGGAATTTATTTAAATTCTCTAAAATTTCCTCCAGAAACAAAAGTCAGAAGGAATACTTTCTAAAACATTCTGTGAGGCCAGCATTATCTTAACACTCAAACCAAAAACATTATAAGAACACAGTAGACCAATGATTTTCATAAACATAAATATAAAAATCCTCATCAAAGTTTTAGGAAATACAACTCAACAATGTCTATGGAAAATTACACAGCTGGGCATGGAGGTAAACATCTGTAATCCCAGCACCCTGGGGCCCTGAGGCAGGACGACTGCAAACTCAAGCCTAATCTGGACAACTTATTAATTTAGTTAAACCCTGTCTCAAAATTAAAAAAAAAAAAACTAAACTTTTCTTAAAGGACTAAGGATGTAGCTCAATACAATTCCCAGTTCTGCCACAAAAATTTCATACCACAATTAAGTGAGATGTATTTCAGGTATGCAAAATTAGTTAATATAATCAATCACATCAGTAAGTTAAAAAAGAAAACTCACATAATAATATTGGCAGATGAAAAAATAGATTTTGGCAAAATCCAACACCTATTCCCAGTAATAACTCTCAGAAAATGAAAAATAAAGGGAATTTCTTCATATGATAAAGAACACCTGCAGTAAACCTGTCACTAACAGCCTAGTGGCAAGAAAGTAGAAGCTTTCCTGAGGGGACCAGGGACACAGCCACCGTGCCCTTTCTTATAATTTGTATCTGAAGTTCAAACCAATACAGTGAAAGTAGAAGGTACATACGGGCACACGTTTGAGAAGGAAGATAGGAAACTTTGCAGAAAAAAATTTAAGGAATAAACACACACATATTTTTAAAGCTAATAAAAATGTAGTGAAGTTTCAGGTACAAATTTAATAGACACAAGTCAGTGCCTTTCTCATTTCCAGCAACAAACAAGTAGAATTTGAGGTTAAAAACACAATACAGTTATATTAACAGTTCAAAAAATGAAATATTTAGGTTATAAATCAAAAAGTATGAGAATCATGTAAGAAAATCTACAAAGTTTAGTTGAGAAGTAACAAAGTAGCAAAAGCACAGAGAAATACTCCATGTTAGTGGGGAGGATGGTTTAATACAGTTAAAATGTCAATTCTTTCTCAACTTGATCTACAGATTCAAACAAACACAATTAGGATTCCAAGAGGTTGTTTTGCAGACATGAAGCATTGATGTCACCCAAATCTAATACTCAGTACAAAGCTCAGTAAGCCAGACAGTGTGGTATTGGTGAAGGAATAGATGACTAGGCCAGCAGAGCATGTACGGAGCTTAGAAATGGAACCACATAAATACCACCAGCTAATCTATGACGAAGAAGCCATACAATGGAGTAAAGATGTCTTTTAAACAAACAGTGCTGCAACAATTGGACGTACACACACATACTTGTGAGTCTTTTATAAGTACAGACATTATATCCACAATTAACTCAAAATGGATCGTATACTGAGAACAATGGTGAAGAATGGAGACTGAAGGTCAGTGACAGGCAGACAGGCCCAACCTGAGACTGCAGAGAATCTGTGATGAAGATCTGCAGTGTGTAGCAAGTTGGTGTCCATAGACAATTGCTAAGGGAAAGCTTTCCCAGAGGAAAAAGGTGGCAATCTTTCTTCTTCCTTCCTTTTATACAGTTCAAACTTCCAGTTGGGCCTCCCACATCTGGCTGGGTGCTCTGCCCTTGTTTGCGGCCCACAAATTACTCACACTCTAATCCAGGGTGGCTCTCAATTCCTAATCGAGGCATGGTTCCCAAACCCTAATCCAGGTGTGGTTTCTGGTTGTCTCAAGTTGACATAATCTCTCTAACAGTCACAGCTTTGTTTTCAAGACTTTGTCCATTTTTTGACTTTAACAGTCTTTCAATAATTTATGGGATCATCCAGAATATATGTGAAGAAAGTTTGTCAATATATATAGTTTTATTTTAAAATTGGTCCACTTAGAATTTATCTTGGTTGAGATAGCGTCCAGCCTTTATATTCTTCAGATAGTTACTACTGTAATTTGAATGTCAAGTGTTCCCCATGGCCAGGAATTAAAGGCTTGGTCCCAAGGGTAGCGTTACCAGGAGGCAGTGAAACCTTTAAAAGGCAGGTCCTAGTGTGAAGTGTTTAGACCACTGGTATTTTCCCTCAAGGAAGAACTGGAACTTCAGCCCTTTCTCCTTTTTTTTTTTTTTTTTTTTTTTCTTCTTTTTTTGAGACACGGTCTTGCTCTGTGCCCCAGGCTGGTACTGAAATCACTGTAGGGCCCTTGGACTCAAGGCAATCCTCCTGCCTCAGCCTCCCCAGTGCTGGGATTACAGGCATGTGCCACCCCACCCAGCTTATGAGGTGCTGGGGATTCAAACTCAGAGACTTGAGCTTGCTAGGCAAGTGCTTTAACCCCTGAGCTATTTATACAGCCTCTTGGCAATGAGGTAAAGAGTTTGCTGTGCCACAGAGTCCCTGCCCTTGTCCCCCCAGCCTTCAGCCTACCCAACAGAGGCACCAACCAACTGGTCTGCCAAATACTAAACTGAAGTCTCCAAAATTATGAGCCCAGATAAATTTTTTCTCTTTATAAGCTGTCTTTGTAAGTTGTCTCAAATGTAACCTCTCTCTGTTTCTTTCCTCCCTCCTCCCCTTCCCCCACTGTGTGATACTGTGTGATACCTTCACCCCCTTTTTATTACTGATTTTAAGACAAGGTCTTGCTAAGTCACTAAATTGCCCAGGCTGGGCTTAAACTTGTGATCCTGTGCCTCAGCTGCCCAGTGTGCTGGGATTACAGGCCCGCACCACTGGGGCCAGATTCAGTTATTTTCTTACAGTGATGGAAAGCTAACACAATTACTGTTTTCTCACACAAATACTGTACCATTAACTAGATTTGAGATGACTCTATGGTTGTATGATCTACTCTCATGCGTCTTTTAGAATATTTCTGGGCTTGTTATTTATTCCTTTCCATGTGCCTGTCTCCCAGGCAAGAGTGAAATTTCATTAACTTAGTATGTAACTGTCTTTAAAAATGGAATAGACTAAGTTTTATCCCTGTAGAAATTTCCAAGCTGTTTTTATTTTTCCATATAAACTCAGAGCTAGTTTGTCTCATTCTCAAGTTTTTAAAAATGTATTGGTATGAGGCTAATTTATAAATTAACTTGGGAAGAGTTAAGATTTTCACGACCTTGAGTCTTATCCAACGTGAGTACATGTTCTTTATTTGTTCAAATCTCATTTGGTGTCCTTGAATGGTGAATCAACTTCTTTTGATATGCATGACTGAGCTGGTGGGAAAAAGAGGAAAGTTTGTGGGGCCAAGAAACTCGAAGAAAGTTAGAGACCAGGAAGGTGACTCACTGCTGGATTTAGCCAAACACTTCTTTGGACAGGAAATAACCTAGACCCCAGGCAAGGTACGAGGTCAGAGTAAGGATGCTTAAATATGACAGAGTCCCCTCAACCCCCAAAAGGCACCTTGGGTAGAAATAATGAAAGCAACCAGCCACGTGGAAGACAAGAGAGATACTGTATGTGCAGCTGCGTTCCTCACAGGAAGGAAAGGACAAAAAAGAATTTTGAAATTCCTCAGGACACTGACATATGTTTGATGTCTTTGTCATCTGCTGTGTATTAGGGTATGGGTGGGGCATCTGGGCATTTCAAGTACAGATTTGAGGTCAGAGCAGCCCCAAGTTGGTAGTTTATTCAACTTTACCCAGATCAAAAATAAATTGCCATGAATCAAATGTATTTTAAATCTCTTCGTAATGAGTTGAATAGTGTCTGCATAAAAAATTCTTGTCTACTCAGAACCTCAAAAGTGACCTCATTTGCAAAAGGGGATTTTGTAGATGTAATTAATTCCATGTAATTAATTAGGTATCTCTAGATGAAATCATTTTGAATGTATGATGGACCCTAAATTTAATAACTGGTGTCCTTAGAAATGTAAGAAGAGGGGAGGGGATAGGGAGGTACACACATATGAAAGGTGGTGAGATGAATACAGAATCCGATTAGAGCCATCCCCACTGCCTCAAGGTCAAGAATCTTGACCTTGAGCTGCCTTCCCCCTATGGCCTTCAGAGGGAGCTGGTCCCACTGATATTATGGCCTCAGGCTTTGAGCATCATGAACTGAAAGAATACATTTTTATTGCAAATTACCACCCAGTTTTTGCACATTTGTTAGGCAACCCTAGAAAGCTAACCCATAGGTAACAGGAACTAGCACAGATGAAACTCCAAGAAACTTGATTTTATAATCTCAAGTCATAAAACACTTGAGGAGATAAGCCATAGTAAGCAAAAATCATCACAAATGACAAACTGCAGAGACCCAGCAAACAGGACAGGTATTAGGAAGGTCGGCACGAAATATGAAATAAATATGATCAATAGTTCTAAAGACATTAGAAAAGCTATAGACAGGATCACAAGTTCTAGCTCAGCCTGCGCAACTTACAACAGAGGAAGAACCTTTCTCAAAAAATGAATAAAGAAAGAAAGAAAGAAAAATAAACTATGGGCTGTTGGTGAAGCTCACTACAAAGGCTCTGGGTTTAATCCCTAATATTAAAAGAGAAGGAGAAAAAGATAAGAAAGGAAGAAAGACAAAAGGAAGAGGAAAAAAAGAAAAAAGAAAAGTGGTTATGGAAGCATGTAAATATAAGAGACGAACAAAGGTACTGGCAAATTTGAAAAAAAAGGGAAATGTAACACGGAAAGTTCAAAACGTATAATAACTAGAAACTCAGTTTATAGGTTAAATATTAACAGCATTTAAAATCTGATAAGAAAACTTGAAAAACTACCAGATAGAGATACCTAAGAAAGCTACTCAAATGTAACACCAAGAGATAAAGAAGTATTAAAAAAATTAAGAAGTTAGGAGTATAGCTCAGTGGCAGAGAGGTTGTCTAGGCCCTGAGGTTGATCCCCAGCAGTGCAAACAACAAGCAAACAAAAACCAGATAGGTCAAAGACTAGGAGAATATCTAATACAGTTCCGATTAATATTCCAGAAGAGAAGACTAGGGCTGGGAGAGGCAACATTGAACTTGAAAATGGCTGTCATCTATACAACCAAAAGTGTTGCAAATTGCTATATTTAAGAAAATGTAACGAGTTCCAAGTGGGATACATGAAAGGAAATCCACACCTAGATATATTTCAACAAAAAAATACAGGAAAAAAAGGAAAAAGGAAAAACCTTAAATTTCTAGCAAAGCCTGCATATCTACAAAAAATTAAAAATCATTTGTCACAGGCAGGCCTGGTGAGTCGGCCTGTAATTCCAGCCCTCTACGAAGTTGCAAGTTTGAGCCCAGGCTGTGTAACTGAGTGACTTAGTGAGATCCTATCTCAGAATAGGAAGAGTTGGGGAGGTACTTCAATGCAAAGACCCTGAGTCAGTGCCCAGTACCCAACAAGAACAACAAAATGTGCTACGGCATATGGAGGTACCCTGGTTAAACAGCTCACAACTAGGAAACGATTCTGGGCCACTGGAATCTGCGCTGAGCAATGGCTTTTGGAGCTGGTGCCAGGAGATCACTGAGGGGTAAAGAGATGCCAAAACACACTCGGGGTTGGATGGGGCTGTCGCTATCTGGCAGAGTGCTCACCATGCAAGCACGAGCCCTAACCCAACCCTGAAACCAACCAAACCCATAAAACTAACTCATTCAGGAGGGATCAAAAAGTTGAATGTAAACAAAAAATATAAAGCATCTGAAAGAAAATGAAAGCAAATAGTTTTACGATTTTCGAGGCAGTTTTTGTAAGCATCCTAAGTCAGTGTTGTTGATAATAGCAAGCAAATTGGAGGTAAAGGAATTATCTTATAATTGAGGTGGGATAAATTATGGGACTTCAACAAAATGTTACTAGCGGAAACAGATTTTCATGATAGCACTTTTGTTTATTTATTTCTGTTTTATTGATATAGGGTCTCACTCTGTAGTCCAGGCTGGTTGTGAACTCACTGTGTAGTCCAGGCTGGATTAGAATTCATGGCAATCCTCTGAACACAGATGTTCAGAAAAGAAGTGTAGAATGTTAACATTGTGGCATCTCTGAATGAGAAATTTGTTAATTCTTTTCTGTATTTTCTTATTCTAATGAACAAAAAAAAAAAATTCTGTGACTTCTTCCTCTTCTTTCTTTTTTGAGATAAGGTCTTGCTCTGTGGTCTAGGCTGGTCCTGAACTCACTACATGGCCTCAAACTCAAGTCAATCCTCCTGCCTCAGATTCCCAAGTGCTTTGATTATATGCAACATGCCACTGTGCCCAGTTTATGTGGTACTGAGAAGTCAAACGCAGGGCCCTGTGATTGCTGGGCAAGCACTTTTAACTGCTGAGCTATTCCTGCAACCTCCACTTCTCATCTGAAGCAGTTCCTACTGCCTTTACAATTTAATGAAAACAGCCTTATTTATAAGAACCTAAAAGTGGAAATGAGCCAAACTGTGCTCCAGTTGTTAAGTGGAGAAGTAATGTAGTACAACCGGAAGAACGGAGCACCGCCCAGCCAGAACGGGCCCCACTCCTGGCCCTGTTGCCATGTGGGTGAGCCTCAAGACACTGAACTCTGCGAGAGAAGCCAGGGACACAATACCATCGCGGCAACTGCGTCTGTGTGGCATCTTCTGAAAGACAAATCTAAGAGAACGTGGATTAGGATTCAGCAATTTGGGGTTCAGTGCTTCGGGGGTTGGCAAGAAACTAAATATATTCAGGATGGAATAAAAAATTGAATGCAGACAATCATAAAAGAATGGGAAGAAAAAAGATTAGTTTTATGATTTTAGCCTTGTGAGACTTTACAGGTATAAAATTAGAGAAGGTGGCTTTAAACACTGTCATCATACCTGTCACCCAGTACTCCAGGAAGGCTGAGCCAGAATGATCCCAAGTTTGAGCACTGGCTAGGTAATCAACTTCCTGAGACTCAATCCTGCCATCCCTTCCCGCATCCCCCCCCCCCCCAAAAAAAAATAAGTAAAAGACTGGGGATGTGTCTCAGCATGAAAGCTTGAGTTCCACCCCTAATACCCCAAAACAAAGCAAAACACTATTGTACTTATACCCAGGCAGGGTGTGCCACAGGATTTTCGACGCTGACCCAGGACAGTGACTCTCTTTCCCTTACCAAGTGGTGTCCTAGAGGAAAGAGACCCAGGGACTGGAGCTTGAGGATCCCCATCCCCCACTGGCCACAGCATGCCAACCGGCTTTATTTCTCCAGCTTTCAGTTTCCTTATCTGGGGGGAAGAACACGGTTGTGTTAGACAATTTTTATGGTCCGTCCAGCTGTAGAGTTATTTTTCTTGGCATTCTCTGCCCTCAACAATTCGTGTTAGTCTCTTTTCCAATCCCGCAGCCTCAGTCCTGTATCCGTCATGTCAGATAAGGTGACCTGAATCTACCCTGTTTGACTGCACTTTTTCTCCCCGGAGTCTTTGTTCAGCCCCCACTTCTTATCAGAAATGAGATTGTTTTTCTAATTGTTCCAACCTCCCAGCAGTTTATCTCTGGATCACTCTGACAATTTGTCCATTCTTTGTTATTTTTTAACTGCAGCTTCATTTGTCAACTTCTGCATTATAACCCCACCCCCAAAATGACTGACTTCAAATAGCAGCCATTTGGTTATGCTCACAATTTTGTGAATTAGGAACTGGTGGTGGGGTGTGGGGGTGCTGCATCAAGGGATGGAAGGGATGGGGAGGATGAATTCTCTTTTATCTGATATAACCAGGATCTTCACCAGAGTGATGGGAGAGAGTCCTGGCCTGAATTCTTGCTTTTGTCTCTTTCTTCCCACATGGCAGCTGCCTGTACTTGAATGTCCAAAGTGTGTTCCTTACTCATATAAATGGTACGCAGGCTGAGACGGCTGAGGGAGTTGGGACAGATACATAGCCTTCCTACATGGCTTGGGTGAGTGTTTCCACAACACAGTGGTCTCAGTGTGGCTGGATCTCATGCACAGTGGGTGATCTCCCTGCAAGCATACCTTCCGGGAGGCCACGGTGGAACAGCAGCCTTTCATGACCTGGGCTTCAGGAGTCTGCACTTGGCCTGCATCCTGTTGGTTACAAAGGAACAACCCAGGTGCATCGTGGGAGGGTCATACACCAGGGTGTGATTAGTCCCAATGTTGCCTCATGGTGGAGAAAATATTTCTGGAAAGCATAGTTATCACAATTAGTTTTATATCATAACTATTATTTAGCTTATTTGAAGCCAGGGATTATTTCTTTATCTTTTATTATCCTTGTTCTTGCTTCTTCCTAGAACATGGGTCTATAGACAATAATCTGGAGACAGGGTGGACTCACAGGCATCCAGGCTGGTGGTGTCACTTGCTAGACACATGACTCTGGACAGTCTCTCATCTCTTTAAGTCTCAGCTTCCTAACCTCCACAGTGGTGGCGGGTGATCAGTGTTTTCCTTAAAATAGAACTGATATGAGGACGATGTGATGTAGCTTGCCAATTACTTAGAAAAATGGCAACCCAGAAATGTCGGCCATTATTGTTGACTTAATTTACACTACCAGTTTATCATGATTTGCCTAGCCAGCACAAGGAAAAGAGAGGAACCCAAGCATGTGTTCTGGAATGAAGAAAATGTAAGTCCCATAAATTATGGTGAAGGAAGGCAACTGGTTCTGCAATGTCCACTGTCACTGTCCTCCAGACCCGAACCATCTGAAGCCAGGAAGATGTCACTCTAAATTTTCACGATTGTTTGTCTTAACTGTAGAAAGAATGTACCTATTGGCTATGATTCATGATTCTTAAAAGCACAACCAAAAGACTATTAAAAATGTAAGTAAATAAAAGCCCGATAGCCAAAAATAGCATCAAAACTAGACATGAAACAATGCAAATGTCAACATAGGGAAGGAAGTATAAGTAAAAAGAGAAAGGATGGACGCTTGCAGAGAACATGCAAAAACAAGGGGTGGGGGGAACAGGGCAAACGGCAGTGAAAATCAGAGGAAGGATCCAAAGCTGAGTTTTGATTACACACAATTGACAATAACGTAATTACTACCTGCATGTCACACCCCAGAGGGTCAAGTTGAAAGGATTTGTCCTTATTTCAGAAAAAAGTGGCAGATGTGATCTCTTCGAGGAAAACAGTAGAAAACAGACAGTTGTGTTACTTTTAACTTTACAGAGAAGAGCTTGTAAAGAGTTTACAACACGGGCAATCGACAGAAATAGTTTCAAATTGCAGGAGGACCCATGTTTCTCCTAGCAGAGCACAGAGGTTCATTGTTATCATTTTCCACAGATGAGTTTTGGTTTTCTGTTGAGTGGCTGCAGTAATCAAAAAGGTATCGAGGGACTGGGGGTGTTCCCTGGTGATAGAGTACTTTCCCAGCATGCACGCAGCCCTGGGTTCCATCTCAGAATCTCTCTCACACACACACACACACACACACACACGCCTACACACACATGCACACACGAGAAGACAAAAAGACAAAGAAAAGCATTCAAAAAGACAAAAAGCCTTAGCAATAGTATTTGCTGGGGTTTTTTGTTTTTGTTTTTGTTTTTGCTTTTTGACACAAACAAACTCATGGCTTTAAGACTCCGTGAAGAAATGGCCGGAAATAATGCTGAAGGAAAACCAAGGAGCCTATAGAATTAATCTTGAAAATGTCACTATGGCTAGGAAGTTTTGCTTTCCAGTTGGTTCGGAAGAGCCAATATGTAGCACAGACGGTGTTTATTTGTTTTGGTTTTGGAGGGTGCTGGGCCTCAGGCATGCTAAGTGCAAGCTCCACTATGCAGCTCAGAGATGTTTTAGATAGGACTCCTGGAAACAGACTCTGCCAACAACGGGGTGTGTGTGTGTGTGTGTGTGTGTGTGTGTGTGTGTGTGTGCCACCTATCTCCAGGGATACTATGGGAGAATATGACAAGGTGGGCAAGGCTTCAGCCGGGTCTACAGGGAGCTCTAGAGCTGAAATGGCTCCCTGTCACCACCAATACTTAAAATCTTTTCTCAGAGTTGTATCACCTGAGACTGGAGGTGGTCCTGCACCCCACATCAGCTCTCGGGAGGGCAACAGTGATCCAGCAAGGTGGTTCTCTGCAGCCCAGGGCGGTGCTCTATGTAGACACAGCTGTTTGCCAGCGGCAGCCCATTTCTCCCACATCAAGAAGTTTGCCCAGAGGTTTCTGGTTGTTGTTCAGGGGTCAACTGGTTTTGTTTTTGTATTGTTTTTTCTCTCTCTCTCTCTCTCTCTCTCTCACTGTGTGTGTGTGTGTGTGTGTGTGTGTGTGTGTGTGTGTGTGTGTGTGTTTGATTTTGAGACAGGGTCTCTCCCAGCAATCCATGCTGGTCCTGAACTCACTATGTAGCATAGTTGGCCTGGAACTCAGGGCAATCCTTCAGCCTCAGCCTTCCAAGAGCTGGAATTACAGGTGTGTGCTACCACACCTGGCTTGTATGTGGTGCTGGGGAAGCAAACACAGGGCCTTCTGCTTACTAGGCAAGCATTTTAATTGCTGTGCTGTTCCTCCAGCCCAAATAGGTTTTTAAGAATTGAAATGTTGTATAAAGTGCACAAATGTGAACATACAGGTTTATGAATTCTTGCATATTCTGCATATTCCACCTGATGTCCAACCAAATTAAGATAAGTCAATTTCTCAGAACTGATTGTCTCATATTCCCTCCCAGCTAAAACCCACTTCCATGAAGGTAAGCACCATTTTCACACCAAAGCTGGTTTTGAATTTCATCAAAAAATGGAAACATCCAGCATGTACTGTCTTGGGTCTGGGCTGCACTGGGTTTTGACTTACTGGACTGATGTGGCTCATGTATAGTGTTGTATATTGGACCTGGGAGAGGACAGTTCCAGAATTACTGAAATCCCTGGATGCTGAAGCCACCTACATAAAATGGTCTGGCATCCTTAACATAACCTGTATGCATATCATATACTTAATTATGTCTGGCTTCATTGTATCACCTGTTTCAATGAAAGTAGCATGTAAATACTTGTTACACTGTATTTAGGGAATAGTGATGAGAAAAGTCTGCATGTGTGTAGCACCAATGCAATTTTTCCCCCAGAACCTTTTTGCTGCAAGGTCAACTGTAGTTGTGGATACAGAAGCTGGGACTGGCTGGCGTATTTTGTTTCAACTGCTGTGTGTCAGTGGTGAGTGAACAAACCATAGTTTGCCCACTCTACTCTTGACGGGCATTTGGATGATCTCCAGTTTTGATTATTATGGGTGATGTGTCTATGAACATTCTTACCCATGTCTCTTTATGAGTAATTACCTCTCACTTCTCTTGCACAACAGGGTGTTGGGCATATGTCTGTCACTGTTAGTAGAAGACGCTGTCAAATTATTTTTACAAGAAGTGTTACCAGTTTTGAATCCCACCACAATTTTGAAGCCAAGAGGTGAATTTAAATTATTTCTGCATGAGGAACTCAAAACGTGTTCACTTTGCACCAAGAAAAAAATTAACTAGGTTGTAGATAGCTAGACTATAAGAACTTTTAAAAATAAAAATGAAATGTAAGCCAGGTATTGTGTGTGGATATTGAAGACACTTTTCCCAGTAGTTTTGCAGGAGTGTAAAGAATATTAAAGGATTCCTCGGGATGTGTTCTTATGGCAGATTCCCTAGAAACAGGATTTGAAACAGAGGTTTTTATGCATGTGATTTACTGAAGGAAAGTCATCTGAAGAAACCCATGAGGGTGAACGTGCAGAAAGACAGAGGAAAAGGAGGAGACCCAAGCAAAGATGTGGCCTCGGGACCATCTGGCTTCAGACTGGTCTCATAAGGAACTCTGGACAATACTCATCCCACAGAATCATCTCCCTTTTGAGATGGCCTTCTGTACTCTGAATAAATCATCACCATTATGGGCCTGGGGTAGTGATGGTAGTAATTCCTTCCTGGGGCCTACCGTCAGTCAAAAGTGGGCAATTTGAGGCAGTTAGATTCCCTAGGGCAGTCACCATGAAGTAGTTGGGTACCAGGGATCAGTTCTTCTGATCTGCTGGCAGGAGGTGGAGCTCATGAGGCAATGTGAGTGGTGGGAAATGGTGGTAAACACAAATGAAGCTGCTCTTGCTCGTCGATTGCTCCCTCCTGTTGGGTGACTCAGTTCCTAACAGGCCCTAGACCAAGGGTTGGAGACATTGCTCGTGGGGCACTTGGTAAAGTGTGAAGCTATTTGTAGTTGGCACAACAGGAGAACTGGTACTGGTATTGAGAGATTAGAGTTTTGCTAACCACCCTACAATACACAGGACAGCCAACAACAGCAAGTAATTATCTTTTCCACAATACTAAGGGTGAGAAAAACTGGACTCGGACAATTCCTTGGAGAAAGGACCAGTGAGAAGCTATTTTCATTCACTGCTGGCAACTGAGAGGCTCTTGATCCCATAAAAAGAATCTGGGCAGGAATCCACACTGCACCTTGTGCAAATGTCTTTTAGAAATATGATGAAGGTAGCTGGAAGTGCTTTCTGGTCAGCGACTTTAGGTGATCTTGTTTTCATCTAACAAGATGAAACTAGCATCGTGAAATGTATTAATATGCTGCTAGGCCCCTAGCTATGTCACACAGAAACACTGTCAATGAATGCACTGGGGGCAGGGCAGCCATTTGGGATTTTTCTCAGGGCTTTCTTGAGCTTGTGTGAAATTGAAATTAAGCCGTATCCTCCCTGAAATACCACTGCAGACTCTGTACTCCTTAACAAGCTTAGTTCTAACAACTGCAACCTGAATGGGTTGAAGGATTGCAGCAAGGAACAAAAATAATAATAAATTTTTAAAAAGTTTTTAAAACCACAGGATAGATGACCAGTGTGAGACTCACATCCTGAGGAGTCCCATAGGGCTGGGATCAGCCCTTCAGCCTCTTCATCACTCTTTCCTTTGTCTATGGCCTGTTCCTGAACCCAAGCCCTCTTATGAGCAGTACTTAGCTGCGAATTACAAAGCTCAAGGCAGCTGATCCCACTCTTCTTACTACTGTTATACAATAGGATATATTTTAAACTTCAAAATGTATAATCTATTCTGTATTCTGTGTTATTTTAGTTTTGCAATTTATGCTCATAATTTCAGTACTTTTTCCTTCTCTCAGAATAAATCCACTTGTTTGAATTACAATACCAATGCTAATAAGTAACAAGAGTGTGATTAGGAATAAATGTATTTTTAACAAATATGTAGTCAAGCGGAAAATTGCAATGCTATGTTAAGCAAAAAAGTGAACTAGAGAAACGGCATCTTTGCTCAAAAATCTTCCTACATTTCTTCGAATAGAGTTAAGAGTCTGAAAAGTTGTCTACTAAAATAAGAATGATTAAGGTGTAGTTTGTAAATTCTATGAGAACTTACCACCTCCTCAAAATGACTCAGAGAATGAACTAGTTGTAAACAATTTATTCATGAGGTTATTTTTCAGGCTAAATTTATAGGTTGAACCTGTTGAGAGTACTTCTGAGTCACCTAGACGTGCGCCACCTTCTGGAAGCAAGGGATATTTTGCCATTAAAAGACAATGGAAATTTGGTAAGGAAGCTTAAATTAGAATGATTTATAAAGCTTATTTTTATTTAACATTTACTTTGGAATCTTACAAATAACAATCAGATTTACTAGGCTAGAAAAGGGACAAAGTTAACGTAACTAAGGATGACAGGACATATGCATGTCAAGTAGTTGACCATCGGGAAAAAAAATTATTTTTTTAAAAAGAGTAAAAGGCCACCCAAAAGTAAGACTTAAGGACATGGGAAAAACAAAAATTTAATATTGTGCCTTTTGAGTGGCTCAAGAATTATGAAAAATTTCATTCCTGTTTTCCACAAATCAGAGTTTAAACCGTGATTAACACGAAATGTTGAGATACTGTCTTTAGTCAGAAGCTACGTCAATATTCAGAACAGGAACTCAGCTTGATCTATGAGTCAGTATAGTTACATCTCAAAATGTAACAAAGAAAAACAGGTGTATTGCAAAATTATATCTACAGTGTTACACTACACTTACAGAAAGTGGGCCTGAACACATAATATCAGAGAACACAGAAATATATGTGAAAATATACACCAGTCTGCAAGTGTAGCGAGCAAGATTGCCTTGGGGGAAGAAAGAAAAAGAAACAAAGATGTATGGCAGTCCTATAAAATTTTATTTTTTTAAAAAATGAACTTATAATTTTGTATAAATGATCACTAATTAAAGGTGCTAAATCAGGAATATTACTTGCAAAAATGAAAACAAAAAGAACCCAAAACTCTTCTCCCCCAAAATAACAAATACCACTATATTATTGCAACTATCAGTATTTTATGATATAGTTGGTGCAATGTATATCTCTTATAAATAATAGCAGTACTGTATCATTTAATCTGTTTCTCTCTCTTACCGAGTGTACGTGTTTTGCCAAGCACATTAATACCCAGGAAAAGCAGAGCTCTAGTTTAGAAAGAACTTTTAATTGGAATTTCCTTGTGAATAGTATACCTCACTTCAGTTAAATCTCTGGCATTTTTAATAATTTAAAAATATTATTGTCTGTGACATATAGGAATGAACTCCCATGGTAGATGTAGTGATTCCTTGTAGAGATGCTAATTTGGAAGACCTTAGCCAAGGCGAATCTTGAGAGATATTGTAATAGCTTTGCTAATTCCAGGTTGGCATCACTCTCATTGTCAACATGAAGTGCCGTTATTTCTAAGGCTCATTAATATCTAGAGAGGCAGGCGTGGCCTCACACTGTGAGATGAAGGGGTAGTTAATATTAAAGGGAGTTGACTCTGTCATAGCTTATACTCTGGACACAGGAACCAGACTCACCTGGATTTCAGTTCCTATGGAACTGCTTATGAACTCTGGAATCCTGTGCAAGCAAAGAAGATACATAATGCCTTCTTTGTAGAGCTGCCGGGAGAGGAAGATGAGATCATCAAAAAGGTTTGCTGGGCTGGAGGAATAGCACAGTGATTAGTTCACTTGCCTAGCAAGCAGAAGGCCCTGAGTTCAATTCCCTGGCACCACATAATTCAGGCATGGTGGCACATGCCCGTAGTCCCAGCACCCAGGAGCTGAGGCAGGAGAACTGTTGTGACTTTAGGACCAGCAGCAATTGTAGCGCAAGACCCTGTTTCAAAAAGGAAGAAGGTTACTGAACTTCTGGCACAAGGGTTTAGCCAATGTTAGCCTCTGTTAATATTTTTTATATTTTGAGGCAGGGTGTTGCTTTGCAGTCAAGTTCTGAACTCACTATGTAGCCCAGACTTTGCAGCCTTTATAGTCCAGGCTGCTCCTAAACTCACTATGTAGCCCAGATTGGTCTCAAACTCACAGCAATCCTACTGCCTTAGCTTCCTTAGTGCTGGGATTACAGGCATGTGACACCATGCTTTCTTTATGTGATGCCTGGGAATCTAATTCAGGGCCTTGCACTTGCTAGGCAAGTGCTCTAACCTCTGTGTTATTCTTTCATCCCCAGTGTTTTTTATTCTGATCCTAATTAAGTTTCAAGATGTCCCTTAAAGCCATAAAAAGGGCTTTTGAAGTTATCTGTTATCTTTACTGTCCTAGATGACTTTTGACCTTTTCTCTCGGATACTTAAAACCAGGGAATAAACATCATAGCGGAACTATGCTAGTCACTGTCAGAATAACAGGAAATAAAATGAATGAGGGGGAGGGAAGTTCAAGAGACTATCTGGGGGGAAAGGGAGACTGGGTGAGGGACGTGGAGAAAGCATCAGGAACAGAGGCTGAAGGGAGAGAATACAAGGAAGACAGGAAGGAAGAATAGAGAAAAGATGGCCTCCGACAAGTGCAAGGAGATAAGTGAGGGAAAAGAGAAATGAAAAAAAAAAAAAACAGAGAGGTGGCAATTTGTTAATACAGACAGTGACACGGTTTTAAGCACCCAATGATCTGGGTTCTGATCTCTGTAAAAGGCAGGATTACAAAACATACTGCTTAGCTTCTCTAAATTCAGTTTTCTTTGGAATTTGTAGGATGGATTAGTGAATGGATGCTCTTTTTTAATGAGAGAATTTTGTTCAGATAATGGGGTTAAGGGGGAGAGAAAACTGAGGGGGTAGGGATACAGGGAGAGAGAGAAAAAGAGAGACAGAGAGAGAGACAGAGAGACAGAGAGAATTGAAGGATACTGAAGTAACCACGAAGCTTTGGCTACTGCAGTATCTGCTCCAACGCCTTGCCAGTTTCTTTGTTAGAACTCTACACATCTAATTTTATAATATCTTTACAGATGTCTGTGAGCCTCGGTTCTACTATTACTCTTATTTTATAGAGAGAATTCTGGAAACATCCAGAAGCTTTCTAACTTTCCTAAGGGAAACGGCCGAAAGGGATTCAGCGTTAATTCAACGTAATCCACTGCTACTAAAGTCCCCTAAGGATCTCAATAGAGGCTTCGTAGGTCCCTTCCAACACTTCTCCAGTAAGCCCCGGCACCCAATACCCGCTGGCTACACATCTTCTCTCCTTGGGTGTTTTGAAAGTTCCGCCTCTTCTCCAAAAGAGCGTCCAGTCTCCAAGGAGACCGCCGTGGGGCGGGACTTCCTGTTTCCGCACGCGCATTTCCGCCCCGAGCCGGAAGCCCTGTGGCGCACCGCACTGGTCCTCGCGCCGGGCAACTCGTAGTACTGTTGGAGAGTTTGGAAGGCGGCTGCACTCGCCTTCATCCTCCGGCGCGGCGATGCTGACCCCTGCGTTCGACCTCAGCCAGGACCCCGACTTCCTGACCGTCGCCATCCGCGTGCCCTACGCCCGGGTCTCGGAGTTTGACGTCTACTTCGAGGGGGTAGACTTCAAGTTCTACGCCAAGCCGTACTTTCTCAGGCGAGTCCCGGGGGGCTGGCGGCGGGAGGGCTGGCGCAGGGGGTTCCTTCACCCGAGGACAGCTT
The DNA here is from genome assembly GCA_004027205.1 of Ctenodactylus gundi. Classification (NCBI taxonomy): domain Eukaryota; kingdom Metazoa; phylum Chordata; class Mammalia; order Rodentia; family Ctenodactylidae; genus Ctenodactylus; species Ctenodactylus gundi. The sequence continues at coordinate 465,410 of PVKB01000917.1, read as the reverse complement.
GTTAAAGGATGAAAAAAGCGGGCTAGAGACTCAGTTGGACTGGGATTTCCGCTTCTTGTGGTGTGAGCCAGGGACCTTGTGCGGGCGCGCTGCACCTGCTGCAGAGGCATATGCCCCAGGGCCAAGTTTGAGAGTTCCCAGAACCCCTGTGACACTGGACACGTAGGTCGTGCCACTGTGGCTGTCTCTTCCCTCTCACTTTTCTCCTCGGTCCTTTCTGGCTTGGTTTGCCCTGTCCCGTTGCGCCGCGTTCGCTGTCCCGCCGGTCCCTGCGGTGGGACGCGCGCGCTGACACTCGCGGTGACTTACTTCACGTCCAGTTTGTCGGCCCTTTAGATGAGTGCACCCTGCTTCCTGAAATTCTCACGTTCCCGGTTCACCTGGGCAGCGGGTGACCCAAGCTCTCCCACCTTCCCGTTGTCCGCTGCTGTACTGTTTCCTTTAGCTCTTTAATTGTGCTTGTGAAACAGCGCTTTTTACCTTAGAGGAACCCTAACACGAAAGTGACGTTAGCCAACGCTGGTCCCCTTGTGGGAACGGCGCGCAAGCGCCCTGATGTGCTGCTCTGAGTCCTTATTCAGTTCTAACAGTGAACCTTGGAGGTAAGCACTATTGCTGGCCTCGTTCTTTTAGAGAAGGGCAAGACTCTTCTTTCTAAAGCATTACCTACCAGTCCCTTGTCCTTCCCTCTCGAAGTAAAAATCTTAATCATTCTTGGAGTAGTACTATCCTGCCTTTCTTGCCCTGGTAATTTTTTTCTTTTATCTTACTGAGGATAAAACCCGGGATCTTTGAACTGAGTTATTTCCCCATACCATTTTTATTTTATGTTTGAGACAGGGTCTGGCTAAGATACCTAGGCTGGGCTTGTACTTGAAATCATCATTCCTTGACCTCCCAGAGTGCTGGGATTAAAAGCTGCAGTGGCCCAGTTTGCCCAGGTTCTCCTGTAATACAAACTTTTCCTTCCAGTCAAGCTGGTTTCTTTCTGTCTGTTTTTCTTTCTCTTTCTCTCTCTCTCTCTCTCTTTCAACGGGGTCTCACGCTGTAGCCCAGGCTGGTACTGAATTCACTTTATAGCCCAGACTGGCCTCGGATTCATGACAATCCTCCTCCTGCCTTAGCTTCCTAAGCACTGGAATTACAAATGTACACCACCATGCCCAGCTTTATGTGGTGCTGGAGAGTTGAACTCAGGGCCTTGCTCTTGCAAGGCAAGCACTTTAACTGTTGTGCTATTCCTCCATCCCTCAAGCTGGTTTCTGTACCATATCTGAACCATTTCCACTAGAAACCCTAACCTACCAACCTGAATATACAGGAGGCCACCGTTGTCTATAGGAAGTGTGTTTCAAGAACTCCCAGTGTATACCTGAAACCACAAATAGAACTGTACCCAGTATATATTATACTTTTTGCTATATATGCATAATTTATAAAGTATAGTTTATAAATGAGACAGAAATTAACATTAATGTTAAGGTGGAAAAACTATGATAATATACTAAAAGTTTGTGAACATGATCCTTTCGCAAAATACCATATTGTGTTGTACTGTATTTTTGGACCTTGGCTGAGTTACTGAAATCATAGAAAATGAAATGATGGGACAGGGAGAACTATTACACTCTATTTATTGCATGTTCACTGTGCCTGTTACATGTTGCTTGGTAACTAACCAAACTTAATGATGTAAAACATCAGTACATTTCATTATCTGCTGTGGGTCTTGTGGGTAAGGAGCGTGTTAATAGCTTAGCTGGGCTCTTGTGACTAACCGTTGATGCCATTGTTATCAGATGATGACCAGACCTGGATGTAGAATTTTAAGGGCCAAAGCAGGTCAGGGCTGGTGAGACGTCTTTCTTCATACAGTCCTTTAGCTGTGTCCATCCTGCAGCCCTTGATTTTTTTTAATATGATGAAAAATGTAAAGACGAAGTTTTAGTACTTACATCTGTATACAACTATATTATATATTTTATATATGGCCCAAAACATGTTTTACATGTGGTCCAAGACAGTGGTTTTTTTTTTTTTTTTTTTTTTTTTTTTTTTTTTTTTTTTTTTTTTTGATAAAGGATCTTACTGTGTTGCCCAATATGGTCTCATGCTTGTGGGATCAAGTGATCTTTCTACCTCAGCTTCCTAAGTAAGTGGGACTATAGGCTCACGTGTGACTGGGCCAGGCCATACATGGTTCTGTTACATGGTCTATTTTATGTTTCTTTAGATGGGGTTAGAGGGACTGGAGTTTTTAAGAGCCGGTATTCCAGCACGCAAGACAAAAATCTGTCACTTTTTATGACCTAGCTGCAGAAAACACGGTGTCACTTCTGCTTTATCACATTGATCAAAACAGCCCCAGAAGCTGCTGATTTGAGGAGAGGGAACATAGACCCTGTAGTTGTGGGTACTGGTGAGATAGTGGTCTTTGGAAACGTAGTTTGCCACAGTGTTCCTGGGACAATGCAGGTAGTGTGTAGGTGGAAGACAGTTCTGTAAGTGTGATTTCATCTTTGTGAAATAAGGATTTAGTTCTGTACTTGCAAAGAGTTTTGAAGAAGAGAATTAACAGTACGTCACTTTTTTGAGTGTTCAGTAAGTGTACCAGTTCCTAAGATCTGCGTTTTCATTCTCACAGTAACTGAGAGGTAGTTATTTTTCCCTTTTTATATGTGAAACATTATTATTACTGTTATTTTTGAGACAGGGTCTTGCTTTGTTGTCCATGCTGATTCTGAACTTACTGTGTCACTGTGTAACCCAGGCTGCCCTTAAACTCCTGGTAATGCTCTTGCCTTAGTCTCCTGAGTGCAAGGATAACAGGTGGGTGCCACCATACCTGCTTATGTGGTGCTGAGGAAATGAAACAGGAGCCTTGTATTTGCTGAGCAAGTGCTGTAACCACTGTGGTATTCTTCTAGCCCCTGCATGATGTTATGATTCTTAAGGTTAGTTAACTTGTCTGGGGAAAGCTAGTCAATAGCAGAGTTAAGAATCCATATTCTGACACTAACTGTTAGTGTTTGTAGCCTTTATAATAACTTTAATTTTTCCATGAACTGACTCTTTATTCTGAGCGTAGAAGGGCTATGAAAAAATGCATGTTAGCTTGATCAAAGGCAGCTCAGTTTCTGAGCACCTGGGTCTTCTAGGCTCTGCAAGTGTTTTGTTTTTGTTTATTGGGAAGCTAGGGGACAGGGAGTGGAAGGAAAACAGGCTCTGATTTGGAGTTTGGAATACTATGGAGTGGGCCAGTCAGGCCATGCAGATGAGTTTGAGTTACCTTGTCGGCGCCAGGCAGTTGTAGAAGTTTTTCAAATAGAGTGGCAATCAGGTTTTTGTTTTGGAAAAATTCTTTTGGAGCCCCAGTAGAAGATTGATTGAACCAGAGTATAAATGTAAGCAGGGAATTCAATTCATTTCCTGTCCTGTGAAGGGGAAAATCCCTCTGTAATAGTTAGGAGATTTAAGAAAAATACTTTTTGCCTTCTGTTTTATTTCCTTTTTTGAGTGTTTGTGGCACTGGAGATGGAGCCCAGGGTCTTCAGAGTGAGTTACGTCCCCAGTCCATTTCTTTCGTTTTTGAGACAGGGTTTCAGTTAGTCTCTAAGTTGCTCAGGCTGGACTGAAATTTGGCAAACATACTGCCTCGGCCACCAGAATGCTGGGATGATAGGCATATGATACCACACAAGGTAGTGTTTGGCCTGGCTCTGCTTTTTAAAAATTTTTATTTTTAAAGTTGTGATTTGCCTTATGTAAGCAATTGTTTTTATTGCTTTTTTTCCTCAAAATTATTTTATTTTTTCTTTATTGTTTACATTTTCTAGTATTTTCCCTCTGTCTTTAGAAGCCAAGTTAGTACATCTTCATAGAGCACCTGCTATGTCAAGCACCAGTTATATAAATAATTCTCTTCCTCATTAAGGAGGTGAAGCTCTCTGATAGTAGGGATAGCAGTATGCACTGCGGCCTTTCCAGAGCCTTTGGCGTATGGATGCCTGGTGTTGTCAGACAGGAAGATGAGTCACCTCTAGCTTTTGCCTTTTCAGTTGGGGAAAGAATCTTAATTTGTTTGTAATATACAAAAGAAATGCTGAGGAATTTCCTTTTGTCCTTGAAGCTCTTATTTGCACGTATTAGTTACACAGAATAATGGGTTTCCTTGTGATATTCGCTGTTGTGTATAGAACACACGTGGTTGTGCCTCCTCCCATTGTGCCCCCCGTCCTCCTGTGGCTCTCACCCTCTTCTCTAAGTCTCCCTTCCACTTTGGTGTCGCCTCCCCACAGCCTTGCGTTCACGCATGAGGGAGCATGTGTGGTACCTGTCTTTCTGCCTCTGTTTTTTTTTTTTTCTTCCATGATGGTTTCAGTTCCACCCATTTTCCTGTGAATGGCATGGTGTTGTTCTTTAAAGACTTTTCCTTTTAAATGACTGACAGGTTTTGATAGATAATTGTCTGCTATTGTTGATGCCCACCTTTGTTGTAATTTAAGGACTTCATGAAACCGTGTATTAAATCTTCAGGTTAACCCTTCCTGGAAGAATTGTAGAAAATGGAAACGAGCAGGGCTCCTATGATGCAGATAAAGGTATCGTCTCTGGAATTTTGGGTGATTTTTCTTGGGGCTTTTCACATTAGGATATCTATGTAATCATAAAATAGTTTCTCCAGATACAGCGGGGACCGTTAGCTTTCTTGCAGTGGCCGTTCGCTCCATCATTTTTTATATCCAGTACCTGTTGTTTATGTATTTTTTGACAGTTAGTTTACTCAGTCCTTTAAAATATTTCACAGTATCCCTCAAAGTAAGGTTGAATTAAATACTTTAGTTCTGTTTTCTAGAAGTACTTTCCCTATATTCAGAAGGAGTTTAAAATTACAACATGTGAGGTGATTGATTATGAAAAGTGTGCATGATTTATAAGCTTTTGAATGAAATCTTTCTTGTATAGTTTTCAAACTTGAATTTTAATAACAGGTAGATGAGAGAGAAACTATCCATGGGTGGCATTTAAAAGCTAATTGAGTTTTCTGCTCATGATTGATAAATCTCTCACTTCAGCAACCATAAAACCATTTATTTTCTGTTTCCAGAAGCCATGGGCTTTTCCTTTGTCCTAGATGTGGACCAGGAGCTCTTCATGTCCACATAGACAGTTTATTTAGTGACTCTTTGTTGACCTTGGTGAACTAGTAAGAAGGAAGGAGAGTGGGATCAAAGAGTTCCATGAAAGTGTTTATAGTGTGGAGTGACTTGGTGTGCTAATAAAGTGTAATGAGGCTGCTGTCCTGGCTAGTGGATGTGTGTCTAAGTGCAGATATTGTGCATATTGAAATAAGGTTACTAAAACTTGAAAGTACATGGCGTTTAAGAAGCTTATGCCTGAGGAAATGTATTTAATGTATTTAAATGCCTGGGTGCAATTGTATTTAATGTATTGGTTTGCAATTCAGTGTGCTGAAAGAGTATTTACAATATAAGGAGTAAATACTGTAGGAAGTTTCTAGGAAGCTAGAGGAGTTTGAAAAACCCCATCGAGGAAAGAGGTGAACTACACATATAGAATTAGACGCTGCTACAGGGGCACATCCTAGGAAAAGAAACTCTTGAGCCATAATTACTTTAAGATTTTGTATATTTTAAAAAGCTGCTACTATCCCACATTGGATTAGATATTACAAATTTTTCCCTCAATCTAGACGTATATTTTATAAGTAACTGTCGGCCGGTTCTAAGCTCTTAATCTCCTTTGTCTTGGATTTTAATATTATCAATAGGTGACACTTAACACTGGGTAAGATTAAAGCATTGTGCAGCTTGAATAGATTCATTTCACATAGAAGTGACAGCTTGCTTTGTGCCCAGTGGCATAGGCCTATAATCCCACCACTCTGAGAGTGTGAGGCAGAAGCATCACAAGTTTGAGCCCAGCTTGGTAATTTAGCAGCTTAGCAAGACTTTTTGTATTTTATTTTATTTTTTTGCTCTTAATTCTTTTATTTTTTATTTACATATCACATCTCTTTCCCCTTTCTACCCTGTCACTCGCCCCCCCCCCCTTGTCTTTCCCTCTCTTCAAAGTCCATCTTTTTGCTTTCTTCCATATCTCTTACTTTTTTATGGTTTGGTTTTCCCATATTAGATAAACCATATGATATTTAACTTTCCAGGTTTGATTCATTTCACTGAGCATAGTGGTCTCAGGGTGCATCCATTTTCCTACAAATGACTCAGATTTGTCATTCTTTATGGCAGAGTAATACTCATACACACACACACACACACGCACACACACACACACACACACACACACACACACACACACACACATTCATCTATGGTTGAACATATTGACTTCTTCCAAGATATGGTTATTATAAATTGTGTTGTTGTGAACATGGGTATGCATGTATCACTGTCATATGATGACTTTAACTCTTCTGGGAACATACTCAGAAGAGATACAGCTGGGTCAAATGGGATATTGGAGATTGACTAATCTCCATGCTGCTTTCCATAGTAGTTATACCAGTTTACAGTCCCACCAGCAATGTAGGGGGGTTCCTTTTTCCTCAAAGCCTCACCAAATTTTTTTTTTAAGTTCTTAATAGCAGCCATTCTTACAGCATTAGATGGAACTTCAGTGTTGCTGTAATTTGCACTTCTCTGATGGCCAAAGATGTTGAACATTTTTTCATGTATTTATTGTCCATTTGGACTTCTTTGGTGAAGTGTTTATTCATTTCAGATTTGCATTTTTGATTGTGTCCTTTATTTCGGAGGGTCTAATTTTTTCTCAGTTCTTTGATATTGTTGATAACAGTCCTCTGTCTGAGGAGGAGCTGGCACATATTTTTCCCATTCTGTGGGTGCTCTCTTCTCTCTGTTGATTGCTTCCTTTGCTGTACAGAAGCTTTTAAATTTCATATAATCTTATTTGTTGGCTTTTGATGTTATCTCACGTACTTTGGGTGTTTTATTGAGGAAGTCCTTGCCTGTGCCTGTGAGCAATACTCTTTCTTAAAATCAAAAACAAAATGTAGGTCAGTGTAAAGGCCCTGGGCTTCATCCTCATGACCACAACAAAAAAGTGACAGCTCTTGAAAAGCCCTGTTTGAGCTTTTTCTTATCTTGGTTTGTATTCACTCAGAACATAATTTTGGAGCCCTATGACATAGAATTACGTTTTGCTAATCCAAATATTTGTTAGGTTTATTTGTGAAGTCTTTGAGGGTTTTGATTGATATAAACATAAAACAAATTTATCTTTAAGGAATTTTTACCATTCGATTGCCTAAAGAAACTCCCGGCCAGCATTTTGAGGGGCTGAACATGTTAACTGCTCTTTTGGCACCAAGAAAATCCAGGACAGCTAAACCACTTGTGGAAGAAATAGGTATGTTTATTGTGATTGGGAGGAAATAAAGAACAGTAGAATTACTTGGAATGCCATGCATGTCAAGAGGAAAAAGATTTAATGAATAAGATGCTGGAGAAAAAGTTACAGATTTTGTGAATAGGATACTAGAGAAAAAATTGCAGATGACAAGATGAAAATACCTCGTTCAGTGTTAAAATTATTGTCTTTTTTTCTTTTTTGAGGTAAGGTCTCACTGTGTAGTCTAGGCTAGTCCTGAACTCACGGTGGAGCTCATGCTTGCCTTGAACTCACAGCAGTCCTCCTGTCTCAGCCTCCTGAGTGCTGGGTTACAAACAAGCACCACTGTGCACAATTTGTGTGATGCTGGGAACTCAAACTCAAGGCCTTGTACTTGCTAGGCAAGAGCTGTAACTGCTGTGCTATTCTTCCAGCCCTAGTATTGTAATTAAGATATATAAATAACCCTAGCAAACTAGTAGATCAGAACATTTTTAGACAAATTGAAATATTGTCTGTCTTTGGCACAATATTAGCCTTTTGCATTAAGATTGGACATGTGCCGTTAAAATAGTTTCGTTACTTAATGTGAACACCAACTAGGTCAAGACCCGGCACGCTTATTTCTAGCACCCTGGATCTTCCTCTGCCCGTCACTGTGTCCTCTCCTCTTCAGATTCACCTGGCCCTTCATTTTGTGTGTATTCTTGTTGTCTGGCTTCTTTGATGCAACAGGGTTTTTTTGTGAGGTTTATCCATGTTGTCGTAGAGGCCCATCAGCCTTCACGACCACATGATACTCCGTTGGTGCATAGACTACGTTTGTTTTTATTTCTTGCACTGGTGAGCGTCTGGGTTCTGTCTGCTGTCGTCCGTCCTAGGCAGCGGGTGGTGACGGTTGCGGTATGTGTCTGTGCTGTATTATGTGGACATTTTTCTTCTTGTACTCTTTGTTCTTCTTGTGGCTTCTTTAAAAAGTTAATATTTAACACACTTAGGTGCTTCCGAGGTTTCTGAGGAAGTAGGAGAAGATGAAGATGAAGAATTTGACTGGGAAGTTGAGCAGACCCCCTATGAAGAGGTCCCAGAAAGTGCTCTGAATCCACAGTGCCACTATGGGTTTGGAAACTTGCGGTCAGGCGTGGTTCAGCGGTTGCAGGTATGTGGCCTTTCCAGTAGATCTTAGGATATGAGATACCTAGATACCTGTTATGGTTTGGATCTGTAATGTCCCCCAAAAGCTGCCTATGTTTGGATGTAGTGGGTTGTATATGGATTTCATGTGCTGATAAGAGATGGGGCCTGGTTGGGAGGGCCAGGTTACTGAGGATACCGCCTGGAGGGCATACTTCTGCCCCGGGTTCTCCCTAAGCCTTACACAATACGCTGAGCAGCTCTTCTCATCCAGACCCTTCCGGCCAATTGCCAGCTACCCGTGAATGGACTGAGACTCTCTGAAACTGTGAGCTAGAATAAACCTACCCTTCCTTAAATTATTGGTATGAAGTGTTGTGACTCAACAGGAAGATAATAACCAAGATAATACTTATCAACCAGCTGAAAAAAAAGAACATGGTCAGTATAGGTGATGGTTCCTGTCTCTCCCTCCTGATTACAACCAAGAAATGAACCACTGAATTTTCATGTTTGCTATTCCCCGAGCACTTGTCAAAAATTATTGAACTCTTCTTGAGATCTTAAAGGATGAGTATTGCATCTTGAACAATTGGAATGCATATTTCCTCAATGTATGAACAAGAAAATAATACAAGGGCGTGACCTCTAAGGGCCTGTACAGCTAGCAGTAAAAATTCATTGCCCCTTGCATGTAGTACTGGAATTCCTAAGAAGTGCTTAAAACTGGAGGTTTTCAAAATATTTAATTTGGTGGCAAAACTGTACATGAACTAACTTATTAGTATCTGTGATGCATGGTATTTATATTACATTGATTTTGGGCATTTGGTACATATGCATATTGCATCTTGATCTTTTTTTTACTCCTCTTTTCTTCTCTAGATCCTCTTTCCCATTTCAAAAAAAAAAAAAGCCTACATCCCTATTTGCTACCGTCTCTCTTTTATTTTGCTCTTTAAATTACTTAAGTTTTAGATTTCTCATGTAAGAGAAACCATATTAGGCCTTTGTGTTTGATGTATTTTATTTAGCATTATGGTCTCGAGATTCATGCATTGTCCTACAACTGGCTGAAATTAATTCTTCTTTATGGCTGGGTAGTGTGTGTGTGTGTGTGTGTGTGTGTGTGTGTGTGTGTGTGATATTTCTTTTATCCATTAAATTGTTGATGAGCATAGAGGTCACTTCCGTAATATAACTATTGTGAATTGTCATGCCATGAACATGGGTATGCATGTATCACTAACTAACTTTATTGTAACTAACTCTTTAGGGATCGTGTGGGGAAGAATATTGCTAATCAAATGGGATTTCTGTAGTTTCTACAGCACCCACTTTATCCCCTTCTTAAAATGAAAGACGCTTTCATTTTCTTGGATGAGAAAAAACAGTATCGGTTCATTATAAAATTATCAATCAAAGAAGAAAGTAAAAATTCATCCATAATCCCAATATCCAGGTATTTTTGTCTTCATTGAATAATTTGAACCTTTAAAAGGGGAATACTGAAGGGATTGAAAATGGTTATTATGTTACATTCATGTACCAGTTCCCCGAAACATGTAACCATTAATATATTGCATAAAGATGGTATAATTTTGGTTATTTTTCCCTTTTAACCTTTGCAACAAGTTTATTATGAACTTCTGCAATTTACACTGATAATGAGGAGACAATACAGATATTTTTGTGGAAACAAATTTCTTTTCAGTACTTCCCCACTCCCATACACATGTAGGCACACCCCCTTCTTTCTTTCCTTTCTGAAATCCCTGCCAGCCTCCGGGGTGCCTTTGGAAGGCTGCCCTGCCTTCTCAAAGTCAGGGCTGCACAACAAGCTGTGGCAGTGGTGGCTGCCAGCAGACCAGAACTAGAGTCTCTGGGAACCAGCCCAGCCAGCTCCTGGGACAGCTTCTGCCAAGAGCTGTGTGATGCCAGGCTTGCTGGCCTTTGCCTTCTCTTGGCTACCCTGGGACCGGCAGCCTTTGTTTCGAACAGACACATTGGCCAGATGAGCACACACTTCTGCATTGGATGTCTGGATAGGCTCCACTGTGGCTAACATATCTGTGGGACAGCCTGACTTAAATCCTCCATGACTTTGCTTGGCAATGCCCATCTTGAAATGCCACAGATGATCAGCAACTATAGCAATCTTAAAAAAAAGAAAGAATCCTTTTCTTCTTTTTGTAGTTTAGCATTCTTACCCTCTTTTCTTCCTTTCATTGATATCTTAGACTTCACAACTTAAAATGTGCAATTGAAAACACAGTGAATGTTTAAATGTTTTAAAAGTTTATTAGTGAAAGACACACCATCATTAATCCCCTGCATACAGTGCCCCCTCACCTTGAGCACACTTACCTCATTGTTCTTGCTACTTCCTCAAACATCTCTGACACCCTTTTCCATGAATGTCTTTACTTGTTCTGTTGGGGCTCCTTCAGCATCCTGAATTGATTTAAAATGTTTTCCTTTCATGGTCTTTTTGGTTTTGGGGAAGAGCCTTGAGTCTCCTGGTGCCAAATCCATTGAATAAGGTGGATGAGCACAGACCATAATGCTTCTGTGAACTTGTCTTTTCATTGGATGACACTTGGCAGCAGCATTTACTGTATTTTTAAAAATCACACTTTGTGTTAGCTTACATCTGAAATGTCCCCTGAAAGTCTCGTATTTAGAAGATGCCTGGACCATGGAAATGCTATTAAGCTACCATGTTTGTGATACGTTGTTACAGGACAGGAAGCAAGAATACCCAGCGCTGCGATGGACTTGGCGCTAAACTCACTTTATCTGAGCAAGCCATGGTGCATTGAGGCTGCAGGATGAAACTAGAGTTAGAGTTAGATGCGGGGGTCCTACTCCTATGTCACACTTCTTCAGCAGACTGCTTTCACAAGCTGGGGTGGGGACATGGCACTTGCTTAGGATTAGTAGGAAAGAAAAAGGAAGGGTGGTTCCAGAGTGCTGGGGACAGGCACTTGAGGTGTGAATGAAATAGCTTTCCCAGTATTCCAGCCGACGTGAGGCCTACAAGTAGATATAAGGCCTCCTCTCCCGTAAAGCCTTCCTCTGCGCGCCTGCTCACCTGGCTTGTGGCGGAGTTGCTGTCTTCCCAGCAGGTTCGAAAGTGGAGGAAGAGGGAAAGTCTGCAGCTTGCCCCGAATCTGTGGCTAACTATACACTGTCAGGAAAGAGTTGTTTTGGGTGGATTCAACTGCAAACACTTTACAAGTATTTTCCCATGGAACCTCACCATGTGCTTGTTAAGCTCTGCAGCATCAGTACTCCTAAATTTATCATGAATTGTGTAAATTTGTGGGCTGCTGTGTGAGTCTAACTATTATTTATAATATTTCTATAGGAAAATATATTCTAAGTTCTGAGAATGTAAATTGCAAAGGAACTTCTGGAATTAAATTTTCATAAACTTGAGACAGCCAGGAATGTAGTTTTTGCCCTTAATATATGTACATGGAAGTTTTTAGTTCAGTGATTTTTAAAAAGATCTCTGGACCCCTACATTGTATTTCAGTGTGCTTAGATTAAATACTGTTCATGTTTCCTAACCTGAGTGGGTTGTGGCAGGGATTTTACTCCGTTGTGTGTGTACTCCAGTGTCTCTTCCTGACTCACCATGGCTCGCTTTTGTACGTGATTGTGCACTGCAGCTATTGGCTTTTAACCCACCTCTAAGGTACATGTGTAATTCCACTTAGAGGTCTATCTTCTTAACAGTTTGCCTCCTCAGCCCTGTCATGCTTTACCTTTGATTTCTTTTCACCTAATTTTCTTTATGTTATTCCTAGCTTCTTTTCACCTGGGATTGGTAGTAGGCGTGGAAAGATAAATGAAGAAAAGCTCAGATTTAGGAATATCTTGCATTGTATTTAGCTTTTTTCTTCAGAATCCTGATCAAAAGAAGTAGAATGTTTTCCTAATACTCAGGTATTCTGTAAGATTCTGCTTGAGAAGCATGCTACATATTAGTATGAATATGTCTCATTGCAGATAGTTACAGTAACATTGATTCTTCGGATTTGTGTTTTGATTTTCACATGGAAAGTTACAGGCATCAACATTGCTCATTCATCCTTTATTTATTTATTTATTTATTTATTTATTGAGACAGGGTCTCGCTCTGTAGCCTTGGTTGATCCTGAACTCACTCACTGTGTATCCCAGGCTAGTCTTGGACTCAAAGCAATCTTTTTGCCTCAGTCTCCTGAGTGCTGGGATTATAGGTGTATACCACCATGCCCAGCTCTGTGTTGCTGGGGAATCAAATGCTTGCTAGGCAAGCAGCACTTTTAACTGCTGTGCCATTTTTCCAACCCTATTTATTTATTTTTAATAAAGAGGGTTTTTTTTTTTTTTTAGCTAGGCCTAGTGGCACAGGTCTTTATTTTCTATTTATTTCATTTATTTTCTACAGGTGTGTCATGTGCCACCACACCGAGCCTGTGTGGCACTGGGGAATCGAACCCAGGGCCTCACATTTGCCAGGCAAGTGCTCTTAACCGCTGAGCTGTGCTTCCAGCTCCTACAAGTCCTTTAAATCAGCTCACAAAGTAGGGTGTACAGTGTTGCATATATAGTCTTACAGGGTAGGTTTTCAATGAGACCAACCAAGGGCGACTATACTAAGAAAGAGAAGTCTGTGCAGATGTCCAGTACTCAGACTTGTCTACCTTTATTGACTTTCAGATCTTCACGGGGAAATGGGGAAGTGGACGGAGAATTGTATGATGCTTGCTTGTTTGCAGTGGTTTATTCTTTTTTTATGCTAAACTTTTATAACATTAATATTCATTGATCAGTTTATTATAAGGATTAAATGAGGTAATCTGTCTGGAAGTTGCCAGGAGGGCCTAGGGAGCAGTAGGTGCTCTACAGACATTTCCTGGCTAGATGTGTTGGCTCATCCTATAAATCCCAGCACTCTGGGAGACTGAGGCTGGAAGATCTCAAATTCCAAGCCCGTCTTGGGCAGTTTAGCAGTTTAGCGAGACTTTGTCTCATAATAAAAAATAAAAGAGGGCTGGAGATGTAGCTCAGGACCGAAGCCCTGGACTTAATCTCGAATACCAGAAACAAAACAATAAAACAACTCTTCCTGGCTTTGAATTTGAATGTCCACTATGACAGTATAGCTTACTGATGAAGTAGATTGATTCATCTTATGCTTTAGCTTTTTTGTTTGTTTTGCAAAGTTTGATTTTTTAAATGCTGAAAATAGCAATCAACCTTTCTTTTTGTGGGTGTTCCTAGGATGAATTGAGTGATGTTATTGATATCAAGGACCCAGATTTCACTCCTGCAACTGAACGGAGGCAGAAGCGTCTGGCTGCCGAGCTGGCCAAATTTGATCCTGATCATTATCTGTGAGTAGAAAGGTTTTTTTTTTTTGGATTAAGGAATTTACTTGATGTTACTGTACAATTTTGAGTTTCTTTAACTGTTCTGGACATGTGCATTTTTGATCCTAGAAATTAGAGATGACTCAAAACCTTAATTGGTAGTCAAGGTAACTTGCAAGTCCTGTCAATCTCTGTGCTCCCAAGTGTTGCTTCTTCCTCAGTGTTCATCCTATCAGCAGAAATCTTTTCTGAAGTGGGCTTGTTGTGGTAATAAATAATATATATAAATGGATAGATGTCTCAGTTTTCTAGGACTTGGAATCTACATATACCCCATTTCCTCTGACAACTGGGTCTTCCTGACACTTTCACTGCTCATACCTGTAATCAAAGACATGTTTCAAATGAACAAGTAATTATCCTTTGTGGTAGGGTATATTTAGAATCTAGTTTTAAGCTTTGCAGTATTGCCCATTTGCACTGTCTTGCACTAGAATGTGTCTCTGTGAAGCTTGCATGTGCATAAGGAACTTACATAATTAATGATAGCTTGAGCAACTGAGGTCTTGTCCCTGGCCATGCTAGCAGCACTTCATCTATTTTGTCACCTGACCTCTGTGGGCTCTTAGCTCTTGTAGTGTGTTTGAAGTGTGTCACACATGGATGTTGATGTTGACCTCATGTGTTACCAGGCTCTGAGTAAATGAATTCTACGCTCTTACGTAGACACCTATAATCATCACTTCCTCCGCTATTTTGTGTAGTGCTTTCAGCTGATCAGGGCTATCATGTGACAACAGATGAGGAAAAGCGGTTAAGGGACTTGCCCAAGGTCATACTACTACTGAGTGACTTGACCAGTATTTGAAAAGTCTCTCTCCATTTTAATTTTGTATCTCCTTTTTATGTACATGATTTCGTTTTAACTGCGGTTGCTCTTGTGATTAACATTCCATCTCCTGTGACACAGTGGGATACTAATTGGAATGGCAAGACTATGTCTTGTGATGTGCAAATGGAACGAGTGATGAGTAATGATAAGTGGCTGATCTGTCCCGTCCTGAGGGAAGCCAGTGGAGCAGGGTACAATATGTCCGATATGTCCTGGAGGACATCCCAGAGACTTCCCTGCATTTACGCTGCCATTTCTAATTACCTTTATCTCTCCAATTGTGGTTTGAAAGGTCTACTGAAGAGTAATTTGAAGAACTGTTTTAAAGTCATGCTGAATGTTTAAAGTGGAAATTTTTGTGCCAGCAAATTTCCTGGGCTAGCATGAAAACAGAATGAGCTTTACAACACTGAACAGTGGAGTGGGAGGGAGCTTAATGAGAAGAGCTGCCTGTCTCTAGAACCAGAAGAATAAGTCTGTGGCCAGGAAGAATGAGGAAATTGAAATTTAGAGTTGGCAATAGGATATTATAAGCAGCGCTTACTTTTCTCCATCTTTGTTTCTTTGTCTAGGAGCTCATTTTCTTTAATAATATGCATGAAGTATTCTTTCCACTGCTTGGGAAGTAGTTCTTACCAAGAGTGGCTCAAATTTAGTCATGGTCTAGGTTATGAAAGTAGGTTCCTGTGACTCTTCTGATAGCAGTGAGACTTTGGCTATTTGTAATTTTTAATGGGACCAGTCGAATCCAGTCCTTTTCAAAAGTTCTCAGTCCTTTTTTAAATTTTCTGAGTTTTAAGACAAATTGTTATTGTGTTGCCTAGGTTGGCCTTGAACTTGGTATCTTCCTGCCTTGGCACCTGCAGTAGCTGGAATTACGGAAATGTGTCTGTGGCTATCACTCATTATTTTTATTAGCTGACTAGGTCATCCTAAAGTATTAATATTAGATAAAATGCAAATTGAGTACACACACACACACACACACACACACACACACACACACACACACGTTTTTAAAAATAGGATCTTGCTCTGTAGCCCCGGCTGGTCTTGAATACACTATGGAGCCCAGGCTGGCCTTGTACTCACCACAGTCCTCCTGCCTCAGCCTCCTGAGTGCTGGGGTACAGGCATGTACCAACATGGCCAGCTTATGTGGTGTTGGGGAATTGAACTCAGGTACTTAGTGGTTGACTTAGCACTTGCGTTTTAACTGGTGAGCCATTCTTCCAGCCCCCAAGTTCTTATAAATTTTAAAATAAAAAATGTTTAACTCACTGTTTAGAATGGTTACTAAAGGCCCTGGATTTGATTCCTCAGTTTCACATAAAACTAGCGAGTGGTACATGCCTATAATCCCTGTCTTCATTTGGGAGGCCAAAAGTGGAAGTTTCCCGTGAGTTTGGGGCCAGCTACATAGTGAGTTCAGGACCACCCTTAATTACAGAATGAGACCTTGTCTCTAAAACAGACAAACAAACAAACAAACAAACAAATATGTGTGTGTGTGTGTGTGTGTGTGTGTGTGTGTGTGTGTGTTTAGTTCTGTGCTTTTTTTTGTTGATGGTTGACATACTGGGGGAAAAAGGCTCACTTTAAATTTTTTGTACTCTACTAAGCAGATAACACATTGTATGTGTGTGAATATTACGTGTGATATTTTGTTGATGTAATGTTTCCTATTTTTAAGTTTTTTGACTTGTCCTTACAAGTTGTGATGTCTCTCCAGTCGTCAGGTGTTTGGTGGCTTAGAAAAACTGATTTTTATTTCAGCCGAAGATAACACAATGAGGTCAGTTGGTTGTACAGACAAGTTTATACTTTCAGTAGCAAATGGAACAGACTTTGGATTAAGACTGTCTTAAAAATCCTTTGTTATAAAATCCAGATGTCAGCGTGATAGGAGTTTTGGTATTCTTTGGTAGCCCAGCACAGAGCAAGGTATAGAGTAGATGATCCCTAAACATTGACTGTTTTCTTTATCCATTTCTTGTCATTTGTAATTCCTTTTGCGTATCATTTTTTACATTAAACTATTTTGACTTTGTCTTGAAGTAGTCCCTCCTAATCATTCTTTTTTGTTTGTTTGTTTGTGTCCATATCTTTGTGTTTCTCTAGCTGAGGATTTTGGCTTGTTTCCTTCTCAGATTTCTTTTAATTGTCAGCATGTTTTTAACCTTAACTTAGTCACAAAGTCTTGACTTTCTTCATTTGGAAGAAGGCAAGAGAAGAACGTAATCATCATTGTGGTCGTCTGTGAGATTTACATAAGTTTAAAAACTCATGTCCCATTGGCTACCATTTTAAAGTATGATAACTTCATTATTCTAAGTTTATTCTAGATGATGGTGTATTGATCAGGCTTCTGAATGTATCTCAAAACAAGTAGTAATTGGAGGATAGGTAGAGGGTTACCTGCTTCCAAGGTGGTTTCTGTTCAAAACACCAAGCATAGGCAGAAGCCTTAAAACAAGTCGTCCAGACTTACTCTTTGATTTATGCATGTATTTGTTCAGCAAGTATTTGAATGAACTGCATGCCAGGAAGTGCTGCCAAGGATACATGATTATTACCACAGGGTCTCTGACCTCCCTGGGCTTTTGTCTGGCATGGGGATATAAGGAGTATTTGTGTTGTGATGTGGGCTGTGAGGAAAAAGTAGATTGGAGGTTTGGAGAGTGACACGGTGTCCCACAGGCTCCTCTGTTTCATCGTGTCCAAAATTGAGCCCATCATTTACCTCTGATGTCTTCCTGAATTTTCCTGCTTGGTTAAGAGCCCCATTTTCCGCTCCCGTCGCTGAAGTTAGAGAGCTGAGCTTCTTTTGTCTCCACATATTCAGTTACTGCAAGAGTTGTGCCCTTGCTCTGCATCTCTGTGTTCCTTCCTCCCGGCCCTGTTTCTGCTCTTTTCTGTGTCTGCCTGGTGCAGCTCTCTCCTTGCTGCTGCCTCCCGTCTCTCATTCTCAGGTCTGTGCTTGCTCACATCCACCAAGCACAAAATGCCCCACAGGATGGCAGACCATCCGAAGTGAAAATGCGCTCCCATTGCCTTCTGTTGTACTTGTTGCTCCTCAGCATGAGGATGACATCATTTGGATGCCCCGCGTCTCCCTACTGCCCATGTTCCCTGCTGTGGCGTAGTGAAGGCTGGCCATGCCCTGTCGGTGTTCCTGCACTTCTCACGTTCCTCTTTGTGCCTGTATGTCCTGTTGCATGCTGTTTGTACCTCGCCCCTTGCCTGAATAGCATTTAGTTCCTCTTTGAGATTGAGCTCAGTTGTGGACCCTTCCTTGTAGGCTGTCAGGGAGACCTCAGTTCTCCCCTGTTGGAGCCTGTCTTGTTTTACACTTTGAAAAAAAAAATCGTTCAGTATTTGTGTCCATGAGACCCATTAAATTGTGGAGTTCTCATGAGCAGAAGTGGATCTTAGGAATCTTCATCCCCTGACACTGTACATGTGTAGTGGGCATTCATTCCAGTGCCTTTTGAATTAAAGACATTTAAAGCCTCGGAAGTAATTTTTTTCTGAAAAGTGGAACATGAATCAAGCTTAAATCTTGTTTATGAACTCTTAATTCATGGGCAATATAAAGAATAAACCATCTGTTTGGATTACAGGATCTGGACCACTGACACGTTAGTTTGACAATCAGTTAAACATCGTGGAGTTCTTGGGGATGGGATAGGAGACAGGATGGGAGGGATGCCGTTTTCTGAGCCTGTTTGGATTTTCCCTTCGTGATCCCCCTGGAGGAGAGGCAGTATCTTTCCAGGGGGGGGCTCTTCTCCCATGCCTCCTCTGTCCTTAGGCTCCCAGGCCCAAGGCCTTTTTCTTTGCCTGTGCCTCTTCTTCTTGGGCCCTTTATCCTTTTTACTCTAATGATCAGAACATCCATGTCTCTCTTGAGCATCACATTTGTTTGTCCAGTCACCAAATGACAGATCTCTGCAGGTCCTGAAGGGTACCTCAAACCCTCTGTCCCAAGCAGAAGCTACTCTCTCCCCTGGTGGCTATTAGCTTCGTATGTCTGTCTCAGCAAAAGCATTGTTGTCCCCTGAGTCAAGGCCAAGTCCTGCATGTTACTCTTGATTCCTGTAGCTCGACCACCCCTCCTTCCTGAGTGCATCTGTGTGTTGAATATGGCTCAGATCCATCCACTCTACTTCGTGTCTGCTGCCACAGGGCTATTCTAGGCCACTGTGCTTTCTGATTCTTCATTTTTTTTTTTCTCTTTAAGATACTATTTTTCTGTATCAAGCTTTTAAAATACTCTTTTGTCATTAAGGATAAAGACCCCCCCCCCCTTTTTTTTAAACATGGTTTTCACATTATTTTCAGCTATCTCCGTATTTTTTCTCTTGACATATAACATTTTTTTTACATGTTGGTAACTACTTTTCTAGCCTGGAATCCTCTCCCCTACTTTCTTAATACAATTAATTCTTAATTACTCAGTTACTGGCTTGTACTATTTCTACTAGGGACTTGGACGATCATCCCAGTTGCAGGATCTTATCCTCTTACATCATAGCATTTTGCCATATGTAAGCCCTAGACTGTCCCATTGCACTCTGTGCTCCACGAGGATAGGACAGTCCGGGTCTTGGCAGCAGTGGCATCCCAATGACTGGCATATGCTTGGGGCTTGGCTGTGGGTTCCACTGAGAAAAACAGTCTTGGATTCTGAAGTATTTGAGGCCATACTTAGTTCTCTGAACTTGACCAATATAAATACTTTTATCCGGCCTTAGTTCCTACCCACATAAAATAAGGAATTTAATGGTCCCCTGCCTCTTGCCCCCAGCACACTCTGTTGGTGATAGTCTGAGGGTTCAAGGCAATAAAATGGGTGCAAAGCAGTGCAGTGCCTAGAACCAAGAAATCAGCAAGTTATCTTTTGATTTTTCTAAATTGAAAAAGATTTCAGTATTTCAGAGGAAAAGAAAAAAAATAAAGTCATAAATTTGTCACCCAGAAAATTCAATTTATCACAGCACACAATTCCTTGAGATTCTAGTTACCTGAAATGGAAGTGAGATTTTCACTGAGTTTTATACATTGTCATGCTTTTTTTTGGGAGAGTACCAGTTTCTGTCTTTGAATGCAATACAGTGAGATTTCTGAATAAATGTTCTTCAATCAAGAGTGAGAGATAAAGCTTGATAGTGGCTGTTAATTTTCTAGTTAAAACTGAAAAAGTAGAGTGAAACTGAGAACAATTAGGCTTCTATTCTCTGTAAAAGTTGTTTTCATCTTTTTCACTAGTTTAACATTGACAAACTAAATATTAGCATACCTGAACAAAATAGCTTACATCTTTGTAGAAAGTATTGGTCCACAGCTAAATGAATGGTATTGGGGGTGTTTGTGTGTGTGTGTGGTGTAATCTCCACTAGCCTCTTTCTGGAGATGTGCTCAGAATTTCTGCCCATCTGTTTATATTTTCCTTGTTCGTGGATTTGGAAGGCCTGACAGCCCTACCAGTCTGGGGTATTCGCAGACGTGGCACAGCCATGCTCCAGCCAGTGCATGTTCAAACTTGTCTCACTCCTCCCCAGTGCTGATGCAGGAAGGGACTTAAGGGTGGGACTGGTGCATACCTTCTACTTAAGGAGATCACAGATGCCATGTACCCCCTCATCGGTTGGTGCTTGTTGTTTTATGTGCAGTAATCACAATCAATCAATAAAGCACTTAGTCTTTTCCTTGAAATAGACTTCAAATTAATAATCTGCATCTTTTAGCATAAGTGTGGTAAGTTAAGATAAAATTTTAAAAAAACCCGAAAAGCTGGACTAACTCAGTGTAACTTGCCCACTCACTATTTTTTTCTCCCATCAGGGCTGACTTCTTTGAAGACGAGACTATTGAACAGATTCTGAGATATCACCCTTGGTGGGATGACGTGTGCTCAGAAACGTCGGCCTCGGTGGGAAGCAGTCAGGAGCTAGAAAATGAGGCTGGATTAGGTAAGAAGTTCGGAGTTAGGCTCATTTATTTAATTTTAAAATCTCACGCTGTACCAAGTTTGCTGTCCAGCCTCTTATTAAGCGTGTGATTCTGGTAATTGTAATTGACTCACAACATGAGCATGAGATATTGGATTGCTAATGTTGGAGGTGAGCTTCTCATCCTTGACTTGGAAATTCTAAGTCATTTGACTGGCTTGGGCTGGAAAATACTTTTGAAGCACATTTTCCTTTAGAATCATTGGAGTCCGCCTATCCTGTTTTTATTTATTTTTAGTAAATTTAGGGACACTAACACATAGGGCATTTGTAGTTTTCAAATAATCTGCTTGAGCAGGACAGATAATCCAGTACGGTGAGGAAGGATATTCTACCCTGAGTGTTAGTTGTGGTATGGAGAGACCAGTTTTCTTTCCCCAACTGTGTTGAATGAATCAGATGTGGCTTCCTTAGGTCTCTCACAGGCAGTTTTAAGAGGAAGCTGGACTGGCTCTCCTATTGGTAACTTTCAGAGCAGATAGTTTGACTTGTCCCAGGGAAGGCCAAGCTGGGGTTACCACCCCTGGAGAGAAGGCAGCACCATACGTACCCATGAGCTGACCCTCTGTAGCCCACAGAGAACTCTTTCTTCCCCATGGCAAGGGTGGCACAGTGGGTCACAGCCATTATAGATGGATCAGGAATAAAAGTCCCACGGTGTCTGACATAAGTGGCTTGACTTTTATCTATTAAAAATAAGTTCCTAATGTTTAAGTGAAAATAATACACACACACAAACACACATGTACATGCATTCTAAAAAATATTGAATGAAATATAAATCTTCCCCAGATTCTTCCACTATTAATAATTTGGGAATATTTTATTTTTATTTGCAGTGCTAAGGAGTGAACATTGGACTTTATACGTGTTAGGCAAATGTTCTGCCACTGAGCTACAACCCAGCCTGGAGCACTTTTTACAATACATACACCTACATCTAAATATTTACTTTAAGAAATTTACACAAGCTCATGCTCTTCTGACCTTGCTTGTAGTTGGTACCACGTGTTGCAGATCACTTGTGTTAGCACACACAAACCTACCCGAGGCGGTTGTTGGCTGCCCGGCTCACCTTGTGTGTTGCGTTATGACTGACATTGTCTGACCTGTTGGCTGTCTATGGACATATGGGTTATTGGCTGTTTTTTTGCTGTTGCACAGAGCACGGTGGCCTTTGTGACCCTCCAAAGAATCCCGGCGTCTCTGTTGTGTCACATGTCTTATCCTCTTCACATCAAGGCAGTGGGCTTTTATTTGCTGTCTTTTCAGTGTCTAGTATAGTACTTGTTACTTAACAGGTACTGAGTAAATATTTATGGAAAAATAAATATTACAGTAAATATTTTTTGGTTTAATTTTATTAGAGTTTAGGAGATTTTTTTCCAAGTAAAATCAGTACCATCATTTTTTAGAAAATAGATGATTGGCTCAATTGCATCATATGAACTCATTTGTAATGACCCTCAGTAGATTTATTGTTTTCAGCAAACTGGGTTTATATTTTATTTAAGAAGCCTTCAAGAGTACCCACTTAAATTGGCAAATTTTCAGATATAAAATTGCTAGCACAGTTTAGGCAGTTAGCTATATATGCCATGTAGAAGGTCCCAAAAAGTATGCTTCAACTGAGATGATCGAGGATTTGGGCTGGTCGATTTAGTTTTCCCATTAGTGTTTTAATGATGAGGTAATGTGGGAGGAGATTGGTTAAGTGTAGTTGAGTGTTGTGTCCACCAGGGAGCGCTAGTTGCCATAAGAAATCAAAACCCAGTGTTACCTTTGATTTGAATTCCAGCTTACTCTCCTTTGATAAATGGTATCTTGTTATGGGTCCAGTTTTCTGTGTCAGCGGTGCTTTGAGTTACTTCTGTCTGTGTAATTTTAACAGGAGATTAAGCCGGTGGCCCGTCTTTTTAGCCGCTGGCTTTCCTGACCTTTCATCTGACCCATGGCGTGTCACCAGGCTGTGCTTCAGGCAGATTCGTAGCCCGCTAAGCCATTGTGACTCATTCTAAAAGTCACCTTTCAAAGCAGCCAGGGCATGTGCTGTAAGGTAGAGGAACTTGAGCCGCATTGATCAGAAAGTTCCTTCTTCACTATGCCAAGAATAAGACTCAGTAAAAGCCATAAGCTAAACAGGGGACTTGGGTGTAACCTCTTGCTCCATCAAATACAAGTGGTGTGATCTCCTAAGTGTGAGTTGCTGTGGAAATCCTACACATACGTCAGACTCATTTTGAGGACTGAAACAGACAAAATGGGTAAAATTCTTATTAGTATATTGTGAATATTAGAAATTACATGATGTCAAAACTACAATGAATATTTAATTTTTACATTAGGAGACATTTTACCATTAATTCTTTTCAGTGTACTCCTTGTTGCTTCAAACAAACTTATCTCGCTGTTGTTGCTGCTTTCTGAAGTCCTCTTTCAAGGATTTAGTTGCACTGTTGTGCCTGGCTTAATGTTCTGAATCAGTTCAGAACGTTTACTTTCGTGGTCATTTTGATTTTGGGAAAGAGCTGAAGCCTTGTGATGCCAAACAGCCAATGAGGTGGATGAAGACACACCATAATGATTTCTGAGCTGCCTTCTCTTGGATGGCGCTTGACTGTAGTAGTGAGAGGTCTAGTCATGCCTCGTAAAGATACTCATGAAAGAGGATTTCCAGAACTGCCTCAGCGAGTGACAGGGAAGATGATATTTGAAGTGAGGGGAGCATTTGGAGGGGGTTAATGGCAGTGTGCCTTTCACTGTAGTAAATGTTTAAAAATTTTAAAACATTCACCATATATTTGGGTGGTCATCCTTTTCGTTACTGGAGTCCTTTGGCTGCTCTGTGAAGTGGCGACTTTTGTATAGTATACAAAGCTTCAAAAAAAGATTTTGTTAATGAGATTTTTTCCTATTATTTTCTTTTTATTCAAATATTCAAGATACCTTGTATTTGAAGATTAAGTTGAAGTGTATTAAATGAGAATAAAGTATGAGGGAAAAAGAAGGAAATCAAGAGGCAAGCTTTGAAATGACTATTCTGGGTTTCTGAAGTTAGAGAAACCACCCGATATTTCACATTCTGTGTCTGACTTACTTCACTGAGCAAGGAGGGGTAGTGGGAACTAGGGAGGAGGAGGTTGTGGGGACTCAGAAAGGGGAAGAGGGAGGGATTTTAATTTTGACATGATATATGTGTGCATAAGATACTCAAGTTCCATGTAAATATTGTGTATTGCATATATATAAATATATTAATAAGATGGGGGAATAAAAAGAGACAAGCTTTGAAATTCTGTTTACCCAAGGTCCATTGAGCTGCCACCCTTCCCCATCTGCTTCATCTCTGGCCTTTGCCTTCTGTATAGCAGTGAGAAGGGTATGGTACCTCTTACAAGGCTTCCAGGCAGAGATCACAGTGCAGGTAAGGGGTGCGTCTTTGATTCATCCTTCATCATAAAATATTCACCTTCATTGCTTTGAATTCGAGACAAGGCCTCGGGCAGTAAACTTTGCTGCAGTCTTTTCTTGGTTTTCAATTCTTGTATTCATCGTAGCTCTGAATTATAATCGGGAGACTTTTATTAATGTCTTGAGCCTTGTAGTGACCCAGTTCCTCCTCTCTGGAGGCTTGTGACTGGCCGTGTTAAATGCTGTGTTCTCCAGAGCTCTGGATTCAGGAGGATGGCCTCACCACATTTCCCATGCTGAATTTCAGTGGTTAGTCTTAGCCCAAGAGTCTTAGCGCATAATTACTTGTTATGACACCACAGAACATTGATGGCTAGTGAACTTCCTAGCAGGGATGTCCTGTTTGACACCAGTGAGCCCTGCAGTGTTGGAAGAGCTAACTATCAGGGTCAGCTTTGAAAGCCAGGGCACTGCAGGGCTGCCCATTTAGGCTGAAGGTTGGAATGCAGCCGTTTTCTTCTGATCCCCTTGATTGGTTTCCAGTCACTGTACATTGTGATATGCAGATAGGCTCTACTCTGAGAGGAGGCTGATAGGGGATGGGATCATTGAGCCAGACCAGACAGGGATATTTGGGAGAGTACTTAGAGAACAGAAATGTTTAACAAAATTCAGCAAAGGTGGGGAGAAAAAGCATTTGTTTCACCAGCATCTTTGCAGACCTCAAGTCTGCTGATGGTTGTTTGTGTAGGGAGGTGACCCTAGATGTTTGCTTCAAAATGCTAGGGTACCAGGTTCTTCCCCACATGTATCATGTTTTCAGCTGGCTTTTGTTTCGTTGTAGATTATTTTAGAAGTTTAATTAACAAAAATGTTGTGAACTATATAGCAAAGGTGCTTTGAGGTTTAGCTAAGTCGTACAGATGCCTGACAAGTGTCCTCCTCAGGGTGACAGTCTGCTAAAGACTGGCACAGCATCTGCAGGTATTTCTAGTACTGTGACTTGGTTGTTGTATGCCGACCTCACCAGTGCCCCTGTGGGTGGTAGGATTTACAGCTTCATTGAAAAAGGTCTTGGGGAGCTCAGACTTTGATTTCTCTAGTGATTTCCTGGATTGTTATTATTATTTATCCTCCCTGGTTGCTTTGCTTGAGTTTTAAAATGTAAATGTGTTTTTGTATTATTAATGAGCCAAGTAGGCCAAAACAGAACTTAAAAGTGCTCAGAAAAAGTTGATTGGTGTTGTAAGGAAAGGCTAGAGGCACCTAACATCCAAGAATTTGGAAGAGTACAGCCAAATAAGCTTTTTTTTTTTTTTAACGTTATATTGAGGGTTAGAAAGGGAATGTGTGGCCCAGTCAAGACACCACACATTGGTAGGCGTAAGTTAACTCAAATGTTTTATCATAGATAACAGGGTAATTCTTTTCTTTCTTTTTTTTTTTTTTTTTTGGGAGATAAGGTTTTGCCCTGTAATCCAGGCTGGCCTGTATAGCCCAGGTTGGCCTCCTCACAGCAGTCTTCCTGCCTCAGCCTCTCAAGTGATGGAATTACAGGTGTGTGCCATCTCGCCTAACTAGTATGTGGTACTGTGGGGTGGTTTCTGGGGCCTCATGCTTCTTAAGCAGGCGCTCTAATCATTGAGCTACATCCCTAGCCCAGCAGGCTCATTTTTAAGTTGATAATTTTGTATGGCCCACGAATAGTGTCACACATATCCAGATGGACCTTGACAGAAGAGTTTCCCATCCTTGTGTTACATGGTCATTCAAAGTGACAAAGGGAAAGTAACATCAGGATGAACAGTGCCCAGGTGAACCTTTTCAAATCGTGATACACACAGGTAGGATTACTTGGGAACAAAGGCATAAACCTATGGAAGAGGTAATGTGTTGTTAAATGGTTCTGAGTACGCTTACTTTGTGATTCCAAATTATGGAGAAGCGAGTTTTTTATTAGTCAACTAGGGTATAAAGGCTTTTCTCTAGTGAGATAATATCATCATGAACACCTGGCACTTTCCTATTAGCTAAATTAATGAATGTCTGAAAAACTGTGCTTAAGGGAATCCTGTCTCAGATCTTCTTGCTAAATGCAAGGGGCCTTAATACACTGTCAGGTGCGCTTTCTTTATGCTGTGAGTGTTGCTTCATGCAGCTTCCTTAAGTTGAATGGATCCAAGTGAACAGAGAGCTTCCATTTAAATTACAGAATCTGGGGATGAGTCCTTTAATGAGGAAGTCAGTACCCACTTCTTCTTCTTCCATTTTAAAATTTATTTCATTTGGTCTTTTTATGCTTTACTTCATTTTAAGTGTAAGACAGATACACAATTCTTGACCTTAATGGTCACACAGATTAATCACATTTTCATAGTTATTTGTCATTTATATTAGCAATGCTTATAAAAATATATTCTTTCCTTTTTTCTTACATAAGTTTGCTAACGTGGTTGGAAAAATAAATTTATATGTGTATTCCAAAATCTGCGAGTCGGGGTGTAGCTCAGAGGTGGTGTACAAGGCCAGGATACTTGGAGCCCTGGGCTCACTCCCTAGTGCTATGAAAACAAAACACACACAACTCCCACACACCATATGTTTTTGTATGAAGTATATTTAAATTTGTAAAAGAAATATTGCTTGTAGTGATCTAAAATAAGTGTATTTAAGACATTTCCACCTAGAGGACAGGCTGCAAGACCATCACAAATCTGTAAGAAAAAAAAAGCAAGTTGAATGCAAGGGTCTTAAGGGAGGACAGAAGGACAGCAGTGAATCTGGAAGATTATATGTGAATGGGGTCATGTTATTCAGTTCTCCATGACTGTAACAAGGTACCAGAGATAATCAGCCTAAAAACAGGAAAGGTTTATTTTGGCTCACCGTTCTCAGAGGCCATGACTGACTGGTCCTGTTGCTTTTGGGCCTGTGTAGCCCAGAGGCGTATTGTGGTAGAAGCACATGGTGGAACAGTTCCCCTCACGGCCAGGATGTGAATGGTAGGAAGGACTGGCATGCCTTAGGACTCACACCAGGCCCTACTGAGTCATCTTCTCAGGGTCTTGGGATGCTGTAGCCAAATAACATCTGTTTTTAAAATGTTGATTGCATTTCTTGGTGGAGGTTTTTGGGAGGCTTTTTCCAGACTTCCATGATGGTTCTGCTCCTTGCTCCTGTAGAACTGAAGCTCCCATTTGGTTGCTGGCTGTCCGCAGAAGCCACTCTGAAATCTAGAGACTCCTCAGGTTCCATGCCATATAGCTTTCTCACCATGAAGCGTGTAATTTATTTCCTCAAAACTGTCAAGTGAGGTCCTGTCTCCAGCCTACTAATGGAGGACATAATCATGGCAATGACTGTCATATCACTGTTGTGCTATTCTGTTGGGCAGAAGCAAGTCCCAAGTTCTGTTCTGCACAGTTGGGGGTCATCTTAGAATTCTGCTTACCACAGTCATTTTAAACCTACAAAGCTGGAAAATAATGGTTTTAAAAAGTTGTGATGTTTAGTGTTAGACAGAGTAGGCAGAGTATTTAGAGAAGGGAAATTCTGTTCATGATGGTTAGAGTTGGAGCAGTCTTTCAGTAAAGTATTTGAAAAAAAACAGTAAAAGTTTTGAGCCAGTAAATCTACTCTAGGGAATTTGGATGGAAACAAAGCCTCCAATATCCAAGGACATATGGCAAGGGCATTTTTTGCAGCATTATTAGCAGCTGCAGAACAGTTAGAGCGAAGTGAATGCCATCAGTAGGGGGAGTGGTTGGACAGAGCCTTGTGCCTCAGGAACCTTCATGGCCCTTTCTGAAAATTAGCCCAGCAAGGGGTAGATGTGTTCGTGGGTGTGTTGTGATTCCTGGGGATAGAGAAACTGTGGAGTGAGCAGTTCCAGGTTTTCATTGTGGAGAGAAATGATGAAGATGAAGATTGAAAGAGGGAACCAAGCAAAAATGAAAACGGGAAAGAAACTGTGTCCAAATGACAAGTTCAGTATGCATGATGCAGTCATGTTTGTACATTTATGTGAAAGTTTATTTACATAGAAAAAGAACAACAAAACACAAACACAATACCCTTAAAACTAACTAATACATGGGAATGGTTCTGTATCTTTGTGTAGAACTTTCAAAAATGGTTAATGAATATTTTCATAGTGCTTTAGTTGGCTTTCTCTTGCAAACCCTACCAGGGTTGGACCAGATGTGTAGCTCTTCTTCATAAAGCTATGAAGTCTACTATAAAAAACTGCTTGCCTGTACAGAGTTAAGTAGGAAAAACTTCTATTTTAGTTTCCAGAGTTGGAATTCTAAATTTGGCAAATCTTCTACTTTGGCAGTTTCACAAAATTGAATGGGACGCTCAATTTTTAAATGCCTTTCCTTCTAGTGTCTTTTTCTGAAGAAGAGAAATATCAGCTGCGAAAATTCATCAATAAATCTTACCTGCTGGACAGAAGAGCACTTCGCCAGGTGTACTACAGCTTACTTGACCTCCTTCTGGCGTACTGCTATGAGACTCGTGTCACCGAGGGCGAGCAGAATGTAAGCCCGCAGGCACGCACGTGTGCGTGCGTGTGCGTGTGTGTGTGTGTGTGTGTGTGTGTGTGTGTGTGTGTGTTGGTGTGGGCCCTGTGTTAGGGGAACTGTGTGGAAACGTCACCTGCCTCATCCAGAGTAGATCAGTTACTGGGGAACACATCAGGCAGAGGGTGTGTGTGTGTGTGTTTGTATGTTTGCACATGCGTGTGCTCGCATGCTTGCATGTGTGTATAGTGTGCACTAATGTGTCAGCATAGTGCTTATGTGACCTTTTCCTCTATCTCCTGACATTCGTCTCTACCAAATTGTGGAGCAGGGAAGTTTAAGGAAGTAAAGCTGAGGGTAGAGAGAGGCGTGCCTGAGCTCCCATCTCTTTTAAGTCAAAGAAGAGGGCTGTGCCACCTGTCACCTGACCCCAATTTGGCAAGAAGTCTACTGCTATATTTTCTCCAGGTCATCATCCACCACTCACATTAGTATTTTATAGAAAAAAAGGAATCTTAGTGTTTATTTATAAGTGTTTGTCTTTATACAGGATGTGTGCTTCTAAAGTCAGATTTTTAAAAGTCTGAATCATATTTTTTTTGCTAAAACAATCATACTGTAAAATCCTTTTGTGAAATAAATTGCTTCTTAACTCCTCTGAATAATAATAATAATGACATAGACTTTATTTATTGCATGTCTTAAACCATAGTTGATTTCATAAATAAAAAGCTGAAGTGTTTCCTCACCTGTATCACAGAATTATGCTTAAAAAGTCAGAAAACCAAAAAAACCCGTCTTTCTCCTTAGGGTGGCCCCACAGCTGTTTATAATTGTTTTGCTCAAAGAGCTTTGACCTTAGCATATGCTTTTCTGGTTTTGAATTGCAGACGTAATTTATATCATTGTGAAGGAAAATACACACATGAAGAAAATAATTAAGATTTCCTGTAGTTTCGGTAATAAGAAATAAGCACTCTTACGAGGTGGTACGTCTCTGCTGGCTGCCTTTGGCTTGGGTATCTGTTTACATAGGTTCATAAATATGTATATATTTTGTTTTTTGTTTTTTGTTTTTGAGACAGGGTCTCACTCTGTAGCCCAGACTAGTTCTGAGTTCACTACAGTATGTTCGAGGCCAGACTAGCCTCGAACACACTGTAATCCTTCTACCTCAGCATCCTGAGTGCTGGAATTACAGGTGTGTGCCACCATGCCAGCTTATATTGTGCTAGGGAATCGAACTCAGTTACGTAGTGCTTGCAAGTGCTGAGGTATTCCTCCAGCCCCCTTTGTGTTTTTGTTTTGTTTTATTTTGTTTGAGACAGGATCTTGCTCTGTAGTCTAAGCTGATACTGACCTCACTACGTAGCCCAGGCTGGCTTCAATTTATGGCAATCCTGCTTCTGCTTCCTGAGTACTAGGATTACAGGCATGCATTACCACTCCCAGCTTATATATAGTATTGTTTAATTTTCTTTTTTGCTTTAATGTCATAGCAGTATGATTAGAGTTAGACTTTGGTATGTGTTCCACTTTTTTCTTTTTTCTTTTTTTTTTTCCTTTTTTTTTTTTGTTTGTTTTTTTCCTGTGGTCCTGGGGGCTGAAGCTCTGGGTTTCACACTGAGTTACATCCCAGCCCTTTTTCAGGTTTAATATTGAGATGGAATCTCACTAAGTTGCTCAGTTGTCCAGACTGGGTTCTAAATGGTGATCCTCCTGCCTTAACGTCTCAGAGTGCTGGGACTACAGACATGGGCCGCTAGGCCCACGGAATATGTGCCAGTTTTTATCATCAGGATTCTGAAAATGTTTAAGGTGACGCTTGGAGTTTGCATATGACTCACAGTGAGGGGCAAGGGTATAATATACCTCAAACTAATTTGCTTTCATTCATCTTTTGAGACACTAAAGTTGAATAAAACCATTCACCTTTTCTTTGACAAAAAGGTGCTTCATATTGTTGAGTGGACAAGAGTGTTTAGTTACAGCTGATGACATTTACCATCTTTTATTCATGTTGCCAGTTTGGAATCCTAAGGTCCTATACCTTGAGTACTTCTCTTGCATGCCCTTAGTGTCACAGGTATTCACTGACAGGTCAGATTCTTGAGCAGGTTTTACAGTGCCTCAGGCAGTACTTAAACAGTAAGTACCTAGTGGAGAGGAGCACAAATTGAACAAGTGTCACTTTGTCCTAATTTGTAGTGCCAAAGCCTGTAGGTATTTGCTCTTGTGCAATGATAACCTTATCAGAAAGGGAGCTGTGCCTCATAAAATCCCACACAATGTAAACAGAAATTTGTAGTAGTCTGTGCATCATTGAAACAAGTATTTTTCTGTAGTTACAAACATTTCTAACCACTTGTGTATGTCAGGGCCTCCCAGGTACTAGTTTAAATAGGTGCCTTATTTTCTTCTCAAATGGTTCTAGTCTCAAAGGTGATGATCCTCTTCTCCAAAACACAGGTGGAGTCTGCCTGGAATATAAGAAAACTGAGCCCAACACTGTGCTGGTTTGAGGTATGATTTCTAGTTGCAATTGCTTAGATTTTTCTTGCTCAAAAAGTTTCTTTTCTGGGGCATGACTTCATTATGGGTAACTGAAGAAATCCTTTGACTTTTCCAAAGTGACAGCTTTACTGTGCAGGTTTGACTTTCATCTTTTTAGTGAATTTGTGATAATGAAAACAGATATTTTGGCAGTTATGGGAAGGAAATACACTTTTTAACTATTTTTTTTAAATTTACATATCTCATTCTTTACCTCTCCCCACCCTCTCACCCCCTTCTCTGCTTTCCTTTTTTTCCCCACTTTTTATTAATATACAAATGTAATACATAGTATTTACAATGAATTTGGGTGTTTCGTACATCTGTGTATCACATCAACTTCACAATCCCTTCCCATCTTTTGCCCTCCCAAACCCTCCCTGTCCCTTCCCCCAGCTCCGGCTATCACTTCATATGGTTCCAGAGAATATCTGTGTTCTGGGTTTTCCAAGTCCGAGAAACCATACAGTGTTTAACATATTAATCTTCCGCACCTAAGTCATTTCACTCAAGTCACCACTCTACCCCAGCTTCCTATTCCTCTAATGGGTTCGCAGTAGTCAAATCTTGATACCTCCTTTCTGAATCCAACCAATCCCATCATTGGGATATTCACCAAAAGGTTTTTTTTCCATATTTTCCTACAACTTTGTTGTTATTGTTAAACCTGGTCTTACCTGCCAGCTCACACTGGAAAGTAATTATAAACTTGTAGTTCAAAAGACTGGTTAATTTGGGAGAGAAGAGAAAAAAAAATAAAATTCAATTGCTTTAGCTGAATACTGGAAGGTGCGTATTTGTACATTCACAAGGTCATCTGTACATCAATCAGTTTCCTTAGGATAAACTTTCATTAGTGACCTAACAAATGGATTGCTACAACAAAACAAAGTTAAAACTATATCACATTGCTACATTAAATGAACTTAAATCTATACCATATAAACATACTTAAAGCAACAGACATGAAGGCAAACCTAGTTATTTCAGAATTTCATAACTTTGGTTATCTTATTTACTCGTATTTCACTGAGTACTAACCTACTTTTTTCTCAGCTCCTTCTCCTCTAGCTGTTGTCACTTTTTCTCTGGGGTCATTGGTGTCACTGGTCTCCCTTTCACTATCCATGTTTCCTTTAAGTATTTTCTGCAATACTGGCTCAGTGGCTGCAAATTCCTTTAAGCTGTCTCTGTTGTGGAAAGTTTGAAGTTCTCCCTTTAAATTAAAAGATAATTTTGCTGGATATAGCAGTCTTGGTTGGCATTTATGTATTTTTAGTGCTTGGATAACATTGCTGCACGATTTCCTTGCTTTTAGAGTTTGGATTGAAAAATCTGCCGTTATCCTGATGGGTTTATCTTTGTAGGTCACCTTCTGTTTTTCTCTTACCGCTTTTAGTATTTTCTCTTTGTGCTGGGTTTCTAGAATTTTAATTATGATGTGTCGTGATGAGGATCTCTTCTGATCAAAGTTGTTTGGTGTTCTGTATGCCTGCAATAGTTCCATGTTCATTTCTCTTCTCAGATTTGGGAAATTTTCCTCCATTATTTCATTAAACATGTCCTTTAAGCCTTTTGTTTTGTCCTCAGTCTTCTCAATTCCCATAATTCTGAGGTTATTTCTCCTTGAATCATCTATCAGCCGTTGTAATAATTTGCTTTCTTTCTTTACTTTGTATTCTTCATGGCCTGTATGTTGCAGCTTAGTCACTTTATTTTCTAGGTCTGACATTTTATTTTGAAGTTGTTTAAAGTGGTTGCTTATTATTACCTGCGTGTTTTTCATTTCTTGAATATCTGCGTTCAATTTTTCTATATCTCTGTTGTGTACTTCTCTAATTTCTTCTTTTGTCTTCATTATCTTCTGGTATATTTCTTCTTTGGTCTCCTCTAGTTGCTTTTCAAGGCTTGCTTTTTGCTTATCTATGTATTGGTATAGCTCTTCTCCTGTACATTTTATTTCCTGCTTTAATTCCTGCTGTAATTCACTGAATTTCTGGGCCCAGAAGTTGCCATCATTTTTGCCATATTCATCTTTATTTACCCTGACTTCATCTCCTGGGGTTTCAGGTCTTTTTGTAGGAGATTTGTAACTGCGCTTCCCCATTTCTTCTTTGGTCTCCTCTAATTTCTTTTCAAGGCTTGCTTTGTGCTTAGCTAAGTGTTCTTGTAGCTCTTGCGCTGTCTGTTTTATTTCCTGCTTTGCTCCTGGTTTAATTCCTGCTTTAATTCCAGCTTTAATTCACTGACTGTCTGGGCCCATAAGTCAACATCCTTTTTGCCCATCTCTTCCTTGGGTTCTTTGGGTTCTGCAATTTCAGCACCCCTTGCACCCTCCCATGGGCAGTCAGATCTTTTTGTATAAGATTTGTTACCATGTTTCTCCATGGTTCTGCTACCTCTGTCTGTCTCTGGTGCACAGGAAAGAGAATGGCTGATGCTGATGTCACTCCCTGCGATGGCTGTTGAGCCCCGTTTCTGATCTGGGAATTCGGGGCCTTTTCTAAGGGGAGCACACGCTGCATTTGTAGTACACACACCCACGGGTTGGTGCTTCTGAGGCTGAGGTCGCCCACTGCCAATAATTCCCACTTATCCGGATCTGCGCTTACCTCGGGCTGAGGTTCTGACCTCCGGGCCTTGTTTGTGATCTGTGGGTGCTGGCAGCTCGGGGCCGCGCCGAGTCGGCTGCTTCTTTCCTCTTCCGATGTGACTTCAGGATTTCTGACCTGCCCACAACCTCCTCTCCTGTTGTTGTGTGCTCTGTCCTCTCCCAGCTCCGTCCTCTCCCAGCTCTGTTCAGTCAGATGTTCAGGTCCCCTCAAGCTTTCCTCTGGAGCCAGAGCCATTTGCGGCTGACTGTGGCAGCTTTCTGGACTGTGGGGAATTTTTATTTTAACTCTGGTTTCAATGATCCTTCAGAATTTCTGGCCTCCCGCTGGTCACCTTTCAGTTTTGGAAGATGCTCCTCTCTTTTTCAGCTACACCAAACACACTTTTTCTAACTATCTTCTTGACTTTTTAAGTGAGTTGATGAGGAGATATTGTGCAGTGCTGTTACTCAGCCGCCATCTTGACTGGAAGTCCTCTGCTTTCCTTTTCCCTCTCCACAAGTCCATCTTCTTACTTCCTTCCATATCTCTTACTTGTTTATGATTTGTTAGTGTCAAATTAGAGAAACCACATAATATTTAACTTTCTGAGTCTGTGTCACTTTGCTGAGTATAATGATCTCAAGGTGTATTCATTTTCCTACAGATGACTCAAATTTGTCATTCTTTATGGCAGAATTATATTCTATTGTGTGTTTATGCTACAGCTTCTTTGTCCATTCATCTGTGGTCGGGTCTGTCGGATTCTGTCGAGGTATGGCTATTACCAGTTGTGCTGCTATGAACATGGGTATGCATTTGTCCCTGCCACAACTCAGCAAGACAGTATTGCACAGGAGAAGCACTACTTATTGAGGAAAAATTAGGAATCCTTTATTCGCTGGTGAGTGAGAATGGGCTCATGTCCCAAACAATTTTTAGTGCCAAAGCAGGGGCTGGGCTGGCTTTATAAAGGCAAAAAGCACAAGAGTGGGAAGGATCGTAAGCACGGTAAAGGGGCGAAAAATAATTAGTAATAGATTTACAGAATTAAATAACACTAAACTACTAATGGCAAGAATGCATTAGTAATTTGAAATTTAGTTGATGTCTTATGCCTGATTGAGGGGAGGGATTTCCACTAGCAGTCTGGAGGCAGGGTATCAACAGAGAATGAGTCACCGGGTTACTGGGCAGCTGCACAGGAAAGGTGACAAGGCAGAGAGGACATTGGAGAATCTAAAATGGTGGAGCTCTTGTCACTTCACCACCATTGTATGATGACTTTAACTCTTATACTCGGAAGAGGTATAGCTCGGTCAAATGGAATATTGGAGATCAACGAATCTCCATACTGATTCTGTAGAGGTTGTACCAGTTTACAGTCCCACCAGCAATGTAGAAGGGTGCCTTTTTCCTCAAAGCTTCACCAGCGTTTGTTGTTTTTTGAGTTCTTAATAGCAGCCATTCTTACCAGCGTTAGATAGAACCTTAATGTTTTAATTTGCATTTCTCTGATGGCTGAAGACGTT
Organism: Ctenodactylus gundi; assembly: GCA_004027205.1. Lineage (NCBI taxonomy): Eukaryota > Metazoa > Chordata > Mammalia > Rodentia > Ctenodactylidae > Ctenodactylus > Ctenodactylus gundi. The sequence continues at coordinate 430,002 of PVKB01000917.1, read as the reverse complement.
GAACATTTTTTCATGTATTTATTGTACATTTGGATTTCTTCTGTGAAGTGTTTTTTCATTTCAGATTCGCATTTTTGATTGTGTCCTTTATTTTGCAGGGTCTGATTTTTTTTTTCAATTCTTTTTGTATTATTGATAACAGTCCTCTGAGGAGTAGGTGGCAAATATTTTTTCTTATTCTGTGGGTGCTCTCTTGTCTCTGTCGACTGCTTCCTTTGCTGTGCAAAAGTTCCGAAATTTCATACAATCCCCTCTGTTGATTCTTGGTGTTAACTCTTTTGTGCTGTGGGTACTTACTGTCCTTACCTGTTCCTACATGTACGCCTATGTCTTCAATGGTTTTGCCTACTTTTTCTTCCAACAAGTGCAGTGTTCTCATTTTAGTGTCTAAATCTTTGATCCACTTTGATTTAATTTTGGCACATGGTCAAAGTAGTGGCTCTAGTTTCATTCTTCTGCATGTGGTTAACCAGTTTTCCAAGTACCATTTGCTAAAGAGTCTATCTTTACTCCAGTGTGTATTTTCAGCATTTTTGTCGAAGATCCGACAGCTGTAGGTACTTTGGGCTGTTTACGCATCCTCAGTTCTAGTCCGTTGAGCCACCTGTCTGTTTTATGTCAATACCGTGTCATTTTTATCACTGTTGCTGTGTAATTTGATGTCTGGTATCATGATGCCTCCTGCTTTTGTTTTGATACTTAGGGTTGTTTTGGCTATTCTGGGCCTCTTGTGATTCCACATAAATTTTTGGATCATTTTTTCTAGTTGTGTAAAAAATGCTGCTGGTTAATTGAGATTGCATAGAATCTGTATGTCAGTTTAGGTAGTATGGCCATTTTGACAATGTTGGTTCTGCCTTTCCAGGAACAGGGAGTGTCCTTCCTTTTGCTAAAATTCTTTCTGATTTGATTTTTCAGAGTAATGCTGTTTTCAGTATAGACATGCTTCAATTACTTCGTTAGGTTGATTCCCAATCATTTAATTTTATATGAGGCAACTGTGAATGGAATTGGTTTTCTGATCTCTTTCTCTGTGTTTTCATTGTTGCTATAGAGTAATCCTGCTGATTTTTTTTGTGTATTGATTCTATATCCTGCAACCTGGTTAAATTTGTTTATTAGGCCTAACGGTCTTCTGGTAGTTTTTGGAGTCATCTATGTAAAGGATCATGTCATCTGCAAGTAAGGATCTTTTGACTTCTTCCTTTCCCATGCATATTCCCTTGATTCCAGGCTCTTGCCTGATTGCTCCAGCTGAGGTTCCACACACTATGTTAAATAGAATTGGTGAGAGTGGACACCCTTGTCTTATTCTTGCTTGAGGGGAAATACTTTCAGTTTTTCCCCATTTAGAATGATCTTGGCTGCAGAATTGTTACAAATTGCTTTTATCAGATTGATGTAAGGTCCTTCTATGCCTATTTTCATCAGAATTTTGGTCAGGAAGGGATGTTATATTTTGTCAAAGGCTTTTTCTGTGTCTGTTGAGATGTTTATGTGAATTTTGTCCTTGCTTTTGTTGATGTGGTGTATAATATTAATAGATTTTGGTATATTGAACCAGCCTTGTATTCATGGGATCAGGCCATTGTGGTCTTGGTGTATGATCTTTTTAATAAATTTGTTGCATTCTATTTGCAGGCAAGTTCTTTCCTTCTTTTGTTGAGTTTGACTAGAGGTTTATCAGTCTTATTTCTCCTTTCAGAGAATGAATTCTTTGATTTATTGATTTTTTCTGTTCTATTTTTAGTTTCAGTTTCATTCATCTCTGCTCTGATTCTTATAATTTCCTCCCTTCTACTGCCTTTTGATTTGTCTTGTTCTTGGTTCTTTAGGACTTTGAGCTGCATTATTAGGTTTCTAATTTAAGATTGCTCTTTTTTTCATATGTGCACTAATAGCTATAAATTTCCCTCTTAGTACTGCTGTCATTGTGTCCCACAGATTCTGATATGATGTGCTTTCAGTGTTGTTTGACTTTAGGAAGTTCTTGATTTTCTTTTTGGTTTGTTTTGTGACCCATTGCTTATTCAATAATGTATTATTTAATCTCCGTATATTTGAATAGTTTCTGTAGTTACTTTTGCTGTTGATTTCCAGTTTTGTTTCACTGTGATCTGAAAGTATGCAGGGAATCATTTCAATTCTTTTGTATTTATTGTAGCATGTCTGATGTCCAAGGATATGGTCTGTTTTAGAACAAGTCCCAAGTACTGCTGAGAAAAAAGTATATTCTGCTGATATTCTGTTCTCTCTGCAACTGTGTCTTATGCCAATTTCTTCCTGGGCACTATTTAAGAGTGTCTCCAAAAATCTTGATTTGGCCTGTGTAAGGCTTTTTTTACTCTAAACAGTTCAGGCTCAGGCTGTTTTTTGTTTGTTTGTTTGTCTTGTTTTGTTTTGTTTTTTTTAATGGTTCCTGCCTACATCACTGCCTATTATGACTGCTGAGCACTGCTTCTCCCAAGCTGGTCTAGGCTCCAGGAAGCCTTTTCTAGGGGAAGTTCTCAGTGCATGTTACATTACCCGTGGGCATGTTTCTGGAGGCTGGGCCTACCAGCTGCTGTCAGTTCCCATGTCTCCCAGATCCGCTCTTAACCTCTGCCTAAGGTTCCTGTCTCTGGACTTTCCTCTGTTTGAGGATGCCATTGGCTCACAGTGGTGCACATTCAGACTGGGATGGTTTCCTGGGCTGCTGGTTTTTTGCGCTTCCAGTGCATCTTTGGGGTTCAAACCTTCCCATGGCCTCAGCCTCCTTTCAGGTTGCTGGGGTGTTCCTCCCACTCATAACTAAGTTGAATGATTTTTACCTATAGTCTCGGTTTCTTCAATGAGTCTACAGGGAGATATTGTGCATTTCTCGGGAAATACACTTTAGAAACAAAATGGGAACATATTTTGGAGGAGAAGGGGTAGATTTGGAGCTGTGTTTGTAAATTAACAGATATTGGGCTCAGAGCTCAAGAATAAGGAGCACTTTAAGTGATAAAAGAGTACTGGGATCTGTGGTAAACATGTTAGATCCTTTACGTCACCTGTTCCTGTCAAGTCTGTGAGATGTTTCTGGTTTTATAGGTAAGGAAACTTAGATTATATATCTTAAATAATATTCTAGATCCTATAGTTACTCTTGTTAAAGACTATATCTTTCATATAGTGATAATTGTTTTCATGTCTTCTAGGAAAGTTGCCCAAGTTTCCACAAATATATCAGAGGACAATATGCTTAAATTTTCTAGCTTTTAACAAACTTTTGTGTGTTCAAATTGCTACTAAAAGTTTTTATTTATCTGTATTTTTGGGACAGGGTCTTGCTCTGTAGTCCAGATTGGTCTTGAACTCACTGTCTAGCCCAGGCTGGCCTCAAACTTTCAGCAATCCTCTTGCCTCAGCCTCCTGAGTGCTGGGATTACAGGTATGAGCCATCATGCCCACCCTATGAGATGCTGGGGCTTCAAGCCCAGGCAAATGCTTTAACCACTGTGCTCTTCCTGTCTCCCCAACTGAAAGTTTTTATAAAGTATCAACTTAAGCTGGCCTAGCGGCCCAGGCCAGTAATACCAGCATTTTAGGGGGCTCAGGTCAGAGGATTCCAGTTTCAAGCCCAACTGAGTGACTTAGTGAGACTCTGTCTCTAAATAAAAATAAAATGACCTGGAGATAGAGCTCGTTGTGAAGGCTGTGGGCATAGCACCCACTACGAAAATAAGGGGGAGAGTTTCACCTTAAACAGTTGATAATTGTATCATTAATTATGACAACTGGCATTTTACATTGTAAGTAAGGGTTGTCTCATGGCATCATTTTGCTCCACGAGTGGGTAAAGTAGAAACTTTACCTTCATCAGAAAATCTTAGTCTGCTAAAGGTGGTCCACAGATCAGTGTGTTCTGCAGCCTCAGCTGGGAGCTTGGCATGCAGAGTCTCAGTCCCCTAGCCCCACAGAGCTTGAGCCCAAGTCCGCAGCAAGATTTCCAGGTGATCTGTGTGTGTGTTGCCAATCGACAGAGAGATCTGGGTTCTACTAGCATTCCTCCTGTGGCCATGACTAGCATAAGACAGAGGAATCGGTTTTTTAACAATCTCACCAGTTAGCTAGCTACTAGATAATTTTGTTGTGCAGTTATTAAAATCTCTTTGGAAACTTACCTGTTTATGATTTTACCTTGGAAATTTTTTTCTTTTTCTTTTTAAGAAAGAGTCTCAGTAGTCCAGGCTGGTCCTGAACTCACTGTGTAGCCAACACTAGCCTTGAACTTGTGCCAGTCCTCTTGCCTCAGCCTCCCCAGTGCTGGGATTATAGATGTGCACTACCATTCTCTAATTGTATGGTGCTAAAGAATTGAACCCAGCGGTTTGTGCCTGCTACAGAAGTGCTTTAATCACTGAGCTACACTCCTAGCTCTTCTTCATTTTTGTAGATATAAGATGATTTTGTCAAACACATGATACAGTTAATATTTCTCATGGCTTTAAGAACTGATGCGTACAGAAATTACCTTGTTCCTTAATATTAATTTAATATCGAGTTTTTCAAATGATTTACATTTTTATACTTTGCTTATCAAATACCAATTGAGCAGATTTGTGGGAAGTTTACTCTTTCTAGTGTTTTGGGGTTTCTTTGGTTGGGAGGAGGTTGCTGTGATCAAATCCAGAGCTCATAGATGCTAGGCAAGTTTTCTACCACTGAACTGTGCTCCAGCCCCTGAATCTAGTGTTTCAGCAAGTTTTGAATTGCTCATGAGATTAGTAGTATTCTCAAGATAAAACATTTTTCCCCCAAAAAACAATAGTTGAGTATTTACTCTTTGAAAAATAAGAGCAAGTTATTGGTCATGCCTAAGGCAAAAATTAAAAATGCTTTAAAAAGGAGGGCAGAGGCTGTCAACATCCTTCACTAAACGGTGCTCTATGCTTGATCTGTGTAGTTTTGAAAGGCTGTAAAAGACTAAAGCATGAAATATATATCAGTTAAAAATATCTTTTATGTGCATGTGTATTTTGTTAATAGCATGTGTTTTAGATTGTTACTTGTAAAACTCTAAAACTTTCCTGCTACATAAATAATTTTTAAGATGCATTTGTTATATGTAGTTATAGTATGAGAAACTATGAAGACTGTGATACAGTATTTTATTGTAAAGTATACAAAAATAATCTAATTTTACAGTTTTATATATTTCTTTTCTGATTGGCTTCATGATGGTCCAGAGTTTATTGTTTTTCATTGTGAAAAGTTTTCTATTTCATTTTGTGCTTTTGTTTTTGTAACATGTTTTATTGGAATGACTGCTTATTAAAATGCTGCTTCACAGACCTGGACAAACGTTCATGAGGTCCTGGTGGCTTTTGGAAGAAGAGTTTTGTGCTACCCCCTTTATCGTCATTTCAAGCTGGTAATGAAGGCCCACAGAGATACTGTGAAGATACTGAGGCTGGGTAAGAAGTCATGCTTTCAAATTTGGGAGTGAGAAATTTGTTTTTCCTTTGTGCAGATATAATTATTATTTTTCCTTTTTTTCTATCTATAAATAATGAATATAATCAGATCCTAACTTGCACCCCAAGTCTATAAAATCATCTTCCCATTAAATGAATAACAGCTCAAAATGATGATCCTCTCCCAGGAGAAAGAGTTAGGAGAAACAGAAAAAAGACCCAGTATCCCAGACTGCTCTACTTTATAGTAGACTACATCAACAAGTGTGTTTCTTGGGCACCTGTAGTTTTCTGGGCCCTGTGGTCAGATTGTGGGTAGAATAATACAGAAGATAGAGCCTTTCTCTGATCTGCAGAGGTGTGCAGTTTTTTTTTCAGAGAGATAGATGACAAGCATGCACACCGAGTGTGAAGTGGTCTGTGGGGAAGTGCAGGGACCATTTAGGAGGACAGGTGTCATCTAGACTTGGAACATCAGGAATATTCCAGAGAAAAACACAACTACTGTTGCTAAATTCAGCCTAAAGACAATAATTTGTTAGCTTACAGACTGTAGAAAATTCCAGGTTCTGAAACAAATTCCAAAATGCCCATAACAACATCATTAGACTAAGTATATAATTTCTAAGGCAGTGACTTTGCAGGGGCAGCACCGTTTGTGTGTGTTAGTTATGGCACATTTTCTGTAGATTACTTGCAGAATGTTATGGTTGTTCTTATATTTTCTCCCTGGGGAGTCTCTGATGTTATTTCTTTGCAATTAGATAAAAATGTTCCTGGGAGTTTAGTTTTTGGACTTGAGTTTAGGAAGTTCACACCTCTGTATCCAGGTGGCCTCAGTGGCCCAGCAGAGAGGGTGGTGTCACTAACATTTGCCCACTGCAAGGCCTACATGGGTTTCTTTTTTAGTTACTGTGGGATCAGTAGTTTTCTTGCCCTGGGGTTGGGAGTCATGTTTGAAACAGATTCTAATTGGTTTAGACGAGCTGTATTTTATTTTGAAGGATAGTTTATTATAAAAGAGCTATTATCATTGAGAAATCTATCTTCTGTAACAAAACAGTGGGAAACAAACAGCTTTTTTTGGTGTGTTATTTCTGCTTGCCTTCCATACAAGGCATTTTTTGAATTGCTGAAATTACCTTGAAAAATCAATCTACTGTAAATGAGTAAGTGTTGAGCTTAAGCTTTCTATCACAATTAATTCCTTTTCTCAGTCATGCTAGATGATCTGAGTCTTGCTTGTAGATTTAAACAGAATGCAGCTTGCGTTTATCCTATCGCATCACGGTTTCATGAGGGAAAGCTGAAGTGAAGCTGCCAAGTGAAGTTTGCCCTCACATTCACGCTCTCAGGCGTGTGAACCACTACTCATTACTTTTTATTCTGGGAAATACTCTGGTTCTCTGGATTTTTATTTGAAATGAAATTAGTTCTGTGATTGCATAACCAAAAATAAATTTGATTGCCTTCACTTACATGCTAATCAATTAGTCAGTTTTAATAGGCTAGAATCAAAATTGAGACTTTGCGTTGTACTCACTCTGATAAGACATAGTGTCATCAGCTATTGTATAATTTCAGTGGAAAACTTGAAATAATATTGTAGATCTTCCCACTAAAAATGAATCTGTAAATCATACACAATGGCTTCTATGACTAATTTGGATTGCAGTTGGTTAGTGCTGCCACAGAGGGTTGGTGTGTCTAGAGTTCATGCCATAAGCTACAAGGAGGACACGCCTTGGGTGAGGATTGCAACCTGCATTTGTTCAGGTGGGTGGCACAGAGTGCCATTATTGTCACTGAAGAATCTTGTTTGGCCACTTCATAATTTTGGGTAGTGGTAGCTCTAGTTGACGTTGAGTGTTTTCCGAATTTTCTGAATTCCCTTTCAGACCTACTTATAATTCAAAATCACAGCTTTCACAGTTGGTATTACAAAGGTCGGTGTAGTGCCTCCATAGTTGAATGTAATGAATAACTCATTTCCTCCAAAGAAATACTGATTTTAAGTGGAATGAGCTTCCAAAACCAACATGAGAATGCCCCAGAATCTGTAGGATATTTCACTGACTGATGAAGTAAGGTGGGAATTTTCAAAGAGACCCACATCTGCTTTATCTGACTTCGCAGTATCCCTTACTAGGTTGCTTTCCTAGGCCTTTGGCTCTTTACAAGTTCATGAATCTCTCCCTGCCTCCCTTCTTCCAATGACTGTTTATCTCTTGGATTTGCTGTGTGTTTACTCCAAACTCCTCTACATGCAGGAAACCTGCCTTTTCCCCCTTAAGTCCTGTCTTAGTGCCTAACCAACACCTTCCCTGTGGAGTTGCTGCCCGTCTGTCAGCCATCTGGGGTCATGTGATGCCCCCCTTATTTTTATCTTTTATGCCTGTCTCAGAAGCAGCATTCACTCCCTTCCCTTTTCCCATCATTTGGGAAGAATGGGTCCTTCATGGAAACAGCCCTTAGCTGCTGTTACTTGGAAATAAAAGGAAAAGGAATAAAGAGAGAAGGTTTTTTCTAATAGGCTGTCAGAGTCTTACTCTATTTAGAAGTGACAAGACTCATAGTTTAAAATCTAATCATAAATTATTTATACAGTTTACTGAGAATTTATACTAATATGTTTGTGTTACTAAGTTTGTAAGGTAGTCTTCATTCTACTTCTGTTGGAAGGGCTGACCCTGATGAGGTAGGAGGGAAACCCAACTTCATTTATCCTTTACTTTCCCCTTTAAGTTCATCCTATGTTTTTTTTTCTTCTTGGATGAAATATGTGTCAGATTTATGTCTCTTACAATATATATGCATTATAACTTTTTCTTCTACTTTAGAATACAAACAAGTTTCCTTCTTCTTCCCATTGTGAAAGTCTATTTTTAACACGCAAAATGTTTTCTTTGAACTTTATTTAAAAAGCAACCTTCTGTTCTTCAGTTTGAGCCTTCCTTAGTTTGGAAAGCCAGCTGTGAAGAGGCCCCTCTGCTGTTGTGGGGAGTACCACTTGCTTCTACGGTACTGCCTTCCACTCAGCTACCTCTTCATAGCTATTCTTTCCTGCTTCTTGATAAATGTTCTTACTGTTTGCAACTTTTAGGATAAGGAGCTTTGTTCCTGGGGCAAAATACCTGTTGTATACCACTTAGTGTAGGAGATAATTGTTACGGCTCATGGTTTGAAAGGTTTCAGTCCGTGGGCTCTGACCCCATGGCAGAAACATCATGATGGAAAACCATAGTGGTAAATAACTGCTTGCCTTCTGACAGCCAGGAAACAGCACAAGGGAGAAGACAGAGAGGAGGGAGCCAGGGTATAGTTTCCACGTCACACTTGGGCACATCCAGACGTAGCTGGAAGTATGCCTTACCAATCTAGGCATCTCTTAATCCGATCAGTCTCACAGGCAAGATGAACTGTCATATAGGTGGTACTCTCTTAGGGCATTTTTCAAAGACATTTTTAGTACCTGTTTTCCTCTGTGAGCGTCATTGGAAATGATTCTCAAATGTTTCTGTCTTCATATGCTAGTGACGATAGTAACATCTACAGCTGCCATGTGTTAGCAGCTTCTTTCTGTGTCCCAGGACTTCTCTTCACTCAACCATGCCACATGTCACTCTGATTAGTCCCAAGAAGCAGGGATGACTATCCCCATTGCAGAGAGAAGGCAGCCTCATGTAGGCTAGGCCAGTAACCCAGGGTAACCCAGGGTGGCCACTCACAGTAGATGTGTAGCTTGGATTTACTCCAGGTCTGACCCACTCAAAGTCTGTGCCTTTGGCCAGTTGAAATCATTATAAATGGAATTATATGAAGTCTTGAGATTTGCCTCCAAATAGTCTATAGTGGGTTGAGGGAATGTAGGTGTAGCTGAAACAAATTTGGCCATGAGTCGGTGATTATTAATAGCTAGATGGTCAGGCTGCGGGGTTCATGAGTCTGTGCTATTTGGTGCATTTGTGATTTTCCTGTATAGGAAGTTGTTTTTCCTCCACCAAGTCTGATCCTTTAACTATTTTTCTACTGTGTTTTAAACTTTATCCACTGCATTTTGTAGATAACATATTTGGATAGTTGTATAAATTTTTTGGCTAATAAAAAATACAGAATTCTTGTATTTGTTCTGTCTTGTTTTTTAAGGCTAACAGAAGCCTAATTTTGTGTAAACCTTTCAAGTTGATGAGTAGTAGTTTCAGGGCTAGCTGCAAGCCAAGAAACAGCCTTCCGGGGTCTAGTTATTGTCACCAATTAAAAGCCAGTTTTACTTCAGGTAATTCATAGCCCTTAAATGTCAGTCAGTAACTGAGCTCAGTAATAACCCATTTTTCAGGAAATTACAGCTTTCTTACCTCTGTGAACAGTGTGAAAGGATGAAGCTGGGGCACCGAGCACAGAATTAATAGCTGATCTTCTTTTAAGAAAAGTGATTGTTCAAGAAGTTGAGGCATGGCAGGTATATTATCTCAGATTTTTTTTTTTTAATTTCTAGTGCTGGAGGCAAACCCCAGGCCTTGTGCATACTCAGCGTGTGCTTCACCTCTGAGCACATCCTCAGTTCTGGCAAATGGCTTTAAAAATTAAACTGTAGAGGAGAAATCCCAAAACTAGAGTCTCCAAGTATGAAATTACTGAGATTATTCAATATTGACGCTTACGTGCTTTTTTTATGAGGTATATCATACTGGTAGTTGGGGGGACTTCCTCTAAAAATAAAAAAAGTTATGGAAAGTTACGGCCTTTAGTGTAAACATTTTTAAAAAGTTGAAATATGAACCTTAAAGTCACAGAATGTAGATACCCTGTAGGAGGCGTAGCATGTGAGGGCCACATCAGCCTATGTAGACCCACCCCAGTTTTCTGTCTGTGTTTTAAAGTGTGCTGAGTGCCAGCTGCCGTTGTCCTCCTCTCTTGAACCTGGCAGGTCCTGGCCACAGGAAGGACTGTCCCAAGACCCTGCTCCTCCAGTCTTGGCTTGAAAGCAAGTCCCCTCATGAAGGGCGAGGCCTAGTTGGGAAGGCCGTAGGAGGTTTGGCGCATAGGTTGCTGACACCTGGAGTCCTCTGTAGCCGGCCCCCTTCCTGCTGGTTCCATAGCTCTGCAGTGTTACTCTTGCTAGCCAGAGGCAGCCAGAGCAGAGGGGACGTACCTTGGGGTTCCAGGACCTCTAGGACTCCTCTGCACTCCGCCCCTGCAGGGTGCTTGGGAGGGGGAAGAGAGCAGCCAGCACTGGACTTAGAGCGTGTGTAGGCCAGAGAAAGAAGTGGAAGCCACGCAGAAACAGAGGCCTGTGGTCCCAGCACTCTGAGAGCTTGAGACAGGAGGATCACAAATTTGAGCCTATCCTGGGCAATTGAGCAAGTTAGCGAGACCATCTTAAAATTAAAAATTAAAAGTGGGCTGGAGACATAGCTCAGTGCAAAGGCCCTGGGTTAATCTTCATACCAGGAAGAAAAAAGTATGGAGAGAGGGTGGTCTCTGAGAAAGTAGAGGTTCCAATAAGAAGAAAAGAAAAGTGAGAGGTCGTACCCAAGACAGGACAGATCTCATTTGTCTGGAGACCCCAGTGAGAGGGGTGGTAGGAGAAGATTGGAGCCGTGTGCTTAGGCAGAGGGTAGCTGAACAGAATGCATCCCGTCAAAGAAGAAAGATTAAAAATAAAGGCTGATGTTAGGGCCTGTGGTAGGTTCATGGAGCCCAAGTCATCTGGCAGCATTTAGGGTGAAGCCATCCACAGGTGCAGGAAGAGAGGGAGAGAAGAGTGGAGTCCATCACATCTTACCCAGACCCTAGGTGGCCTGGGGTAGGCAGCAGGCCTGAATGGGAGGCGTGCCTGACAGTGAGTTCCAGGAGAAGCAAAGAGGTGACAGACGCTTCCCAGGAGTTGGGAGGAAGCAGGGGCACCCTAGAACCCCGTGATCTGGTGTCCGCCTGTCCCTTCATACTCCTTGTCTTGTTTGTTCCCGGAGCAGTTCTACAGAACATGCCTCTCAGTTTACCCCTGTGGAAACAGATTCAAGTCCTGAGCAGCTAAGGGTTAGCACCAGGAGGAACAAGTGAACTGTGGTCTGCACAGTGGTCTCCAGTGAAATCATCTTTTTTTTTTTTTTTTTTTTTTGCAGTTCTTGGGATGGAACCCAGGGCCTTCACACTGTACTACAACCCCTAGCCCACTTTTTTTTGTTTTTCGATCTTTAATTTGAGACAAGATTTTGGCAAGTCAATAATTTGCCCAGGCTAGGGTTGAACTTGTAATCCTCCTGCCTCAGCCTCCCAGTGTACTGGGATTATAGCAGAAATTAACTGAAATCTGCATGAGATTATGTATACCTTTTTAAAGATCTTTCCTTCGCCTTTTAAAATTGGGAAGCAGGAGCTGAGGGAATGGCACAACAGGTAAGCCTCTTGAGTTTGATTTCCTAGCTCCACATGAACTGTGTGTGGTGGCCTACACCTGTAATCTCAACACTCAGGAGGCTGAGTCAGGAGGATTGCCATACGTCCAAGGCTAACTTTTGCTACTTAGTGAGTTCCAGACTAGCTTGGGCTACAGAGTGACAGAACGTGCCTGGAAAAAAAAAAAAAAAATGGGAAGCAGAACCCAAGAGCTTATTTTATAAGTCAAAGTTTTCATGCAGCTTTTTAATAACAAATTAAACTTACATGTAGATAAAAATATATAATCACTATTACTAAATTATATTTGCTATCCTTGGATTAAAATGCAGACACATAAGTTCGTCAGTCCTACCACTATGCAAATCGTTTAGCAATACACAAACATTACTGTGATACTGTGAGAGTTTTGAAGTGGTTTGTTTCTCTCCTTTTACCTTGACTGTTTATCGTTATCTCCCATCACCAGAAGACTCATAAATGTCAGGTGGGGTGGTTTTTCCTTTTAGTTGCTAAGTCTTTCTTGTGTTTTCATCTTAGGTACTTACATTTCTTCTTACTTTGTGTACAATTTTAGTTTCCCAATTTGTTTTTTGTTTTATTTATTTTTTGTTTTGTCTTGTTTTTGAGACAGGGTCTCACTCTGCAGTCCAGTCTGATCCTGTACTCACTATGTATCCCAGGCTGGCTTCAAGATCATGGCAGTCTTCCTGCCTGAGCCTCCCAAGTGTTGGGATTACAGGTGTGTGCCACCTTGCCTGGTTTATGTAATCCTAGGGAATTAAACTCAGGGTTTGAGTTTACAAGCCAGGCACTGTAATCATTGTGCTGTCCCCCTAGCCCCTAGTTTCCCAAATTGAAACTAAACTAATTCTAAAGAATTAGCCTGAAATTTTAATATTAAGTAATATTATTAGAAAGTAAATTAGAAGAGTCTCAATTAAAATAGCAAAAACAATTTCAACTGGACCTTGAGAGATGTGTTTTATTCCTAGGGCAAAAGCATTAAAATATTACCCATAATATTTTGGAATCTTCAATATTTGTGCCTTTTTAAAATTTAAGTTTTAAAACTCAGGTCTTAATGGATAGTAAACATAATTTAATAATGTTGACTTGTTACACACATACTTCCTAACCTTCTTCTTTGCTTACCATATACATGAAGATTTTTAGAAAATGTTTGGCCTTGAATTTGTGTGCCTCACTCTTAACTGTCTAAACGAGTTGAAATTAGTCATGCTGCAGTTAGGTAATTTTGATGACATCTGGCCATGTGTTTTTAAACTGTAACAACCATTGCTCAGACAGATGATTTGAAGAGGACAGAGGTTAATGTTAAGGCTGTTCTTCCAGACCAGCTGGTTTTGTAGATTTTTAGGGCAGAAAAGGCAAAAGGAAGTATTGGGTTAAAATTATTTGCACTTTGAGTAGTACAGTGAGATAAGAAAGTTAGTACATGTCCATTCTTTTGTCAGGGAAGAGATACAAGAGAGGAAAGAGTGAATAAGCTCTGTGTCCCACATTTATCGTGCTGCAAATTACCTTATAGTAAATCCACAGACCGTGAGAGTAGTTCAACTAGTACTTGTTAGCTGAGTATTTGACCACATGTGCTTAAAGTTACGTTCTGTGTACTTCAGACTGCAGATTTAATAGCATGCCTTTATTGAACACACTATTTGCTGGATGTTGTCCTAGAACTAGGAAGAAAGATGAAAGTCATGTCCTTTCCCATCCAGGAGTTCACCATGCAAGGTGATGAATGCTGACACAGTGTTTCACCATACAAGGTGATGAGCACTGACACAGTATTTATTGCAGAGACTGAGAGTCAGACATCCTCATTTTCAAATCCTGACTTGCTCCCTAGCTGTGATCTGGGCCAACTATACAGTCAGATTCTTCATGTACAAAATAAGGAAGAAAACCCCTAACTTGTAAGGTTGAAGATGGAATGGGTGTGAAGCACGTGGTATAGAGCTGGTGGGTAGTTCCTGGCCATACTCAGAGAGAGGTATGCCAGGCTTTGGAGGGGGCTCTACACCATCTGGGGAAAACTGGGAAGTGGGGTTTGGTTTGAGACTTGGATGGTAAAGTAGGGATTATGTTAAGCATTATGCCTTCTGAGCAAAAGAAATGCTTGCAAAGTTTGTCTTCAGTTACTTATTTCTTGCTGGGACAAAATACCCGACGTCCAGAATTTAAGGAAAAGATTTACTTAGCTCATAGTGTCAGAAGGATTCTCATGGTTCATTTATGAGTAGGCAGTAGTAGTGGAAGCACATGGCAAAGCCTGGAGAGCTGCTCACCCCTCTGTGGACAGAAGCCATGTGAATCAGGAGCCCTGTCAGTCTGGGGACTCAGGCAGGGTGAGAGCTGTAACAATGGAAGAAGCTGTAACAATGTTTCTTCTTCTTTACTTAATTGAAGCTCTTCCTTGGGCTTCCTACCTTGGATGGGTACACCCAAACTCATTTCCTGGCCCAGAAGTCAAAAGCACAAACCTGAAAGCTGTGCACCTCCCCAGCGCCCCCCTCCCTTCTTCCCCGGCCACACACCCTTATCTCAATAAGTTGACACAGCTCCTACAGGTCAGGCCCTAGGCATCTGCCCCTTCCAGCCAGGCCCTACCTCCCAACAGCACGAAGTTCCGTGGATATCCTACTACATCTAAATACATGAGGCTTTTTGAGTACCCTCTAGATCCAGACCATAGCAGTACACATTTGCTTCCTGCTAACTTTGTTGGTAACTATATGAGTAATATATTTAATTTTAATAAAAAATCCTTTAAATTGGCATAGACTTTGCATTTGTTATTAAAATAGTAACTCATTGCTTCAAGTGTGTTTCTTATTACTATGCAGAAATGTAGCAGCTTAGATGGCATGTGAGGAATTTGAGGATTAAAACATGCATAAACTGAAAAGCCTCTCTTATTCTCTTCGCTTCCTCTCCTCTCTCCTCCTCTCCTGTCCTCTCCTCTCCATTCCCCTCCCCTCTCCTCTCCTTCCTGTTTCCCTCCCCTCCTCTTACCTCTCCTCCCCTCCCCTCCTCTCCCCTCCCCTCCCCTCCCCTCCCCTTCTCTCCTTGTCATGCTGAGAATGAAACCCAGGGCATCATGCATGGGACACATGCACTCTCTCCTGCTCAGCCACACCCTTAGCCTGAGAAGGTTTCTTCTTTGTACATATACTAGAGACTGAACTCAGGGCCCTCTAAATTATATCCCCAGCTCACATTTTTTTGTTTTTTGTTTGTTTGTTTGTTTTTTGACAGGATCTCGCTAAGTTGCTAAGTGGTCCAGGCTGGGCTTGAACTACCCATCCTCCTGTCTGAGCCTTCCAGAATATAGAGATTAAAGGCTTATGAAAAGGTTTCTTAATGTTGGATTTAATGTATATGTTTGTATTAACTATTGTGAACTTGACTTTATTCTTTTTACTAGCATAATCTTAGCCTTGTGTCACTTTGACCAAGTACCTAAGAGATCAGTCTTATTTTAGTTCATGGTGTCAGAGTTCCTGTCCGTAGTTAGCCGGCTCCATTGCTTTTAGGCATGTGGCAAGCAAGGACATCACAGTAGAAAAGTCGTAAGGAGGAAGACTGCTCATTTCATGGCAGCCACATGGCAGAAGGGGAGGGGAAAGAGCCAGAGAAAGGGGCTGGGACAGGTGCAGTTCCCAAGATACATCCATGTCCCACACCTCTACCCTAGACCCCGTGTCCTGGCTCCACCACTCTCAAGAATGCCATCAAGTTAGGATCTCACCGGTGGATTCACCCACTGGTGACAGCCAGGCCCCTGTTATCTCATTACCTTTGAAGGCTCCACCTCTAAGCACAGGAAACTTTTGGGGGACATTTTAGACCTTCTAGGTATGTTCAACCTGTGGCCCACCAATTTTTTTCCCTGTTTTCTTGAGTGAAGAAGAGCTGCCTTGGGCGGCATATAAAATATATAACATACGGTATATAATACATGTAAGTACTAAAACCTCCTTTATGTTTTTTTTTTTTCAAACTATCACATTCAAAAACTCAAGAAAAAAAATGGTGGGCCGCTGAAGGGCCACACTGGTAAGGCTTAATGAAGTGCGTCACTCCCTAGTTTGATCCTCCTTTTGTCCTGGGCATACAGCCTGGGACCTTCACACTGACACACTTAAGTCATCGTCCCAGCCTCCCTCCACTCTCACCGTATTTCATTTTGAAACAGCGTCTTACGAAGCTGCTAAGTGGCCCAGGCTGGGCTCGACCTTGGCTGTCCTCCTTCCTCCTCTTCCTCCAATACTGCACTGTTAGGCCTAGTGCACTCCTGGGCCCTCGCCTTGATTCTCTCAAGTTTGGTTATTTTGACTCAGCTTTTCTGCCTCATACTTTTGTTATGGTCAAATGACCTGTAAAAATTAATTTTAAAAATAATTCGTGAGATAATATGGTCTTGTCAGAACCCCAGAAACCTCATCTGGTGTTTGCTAAGTTATATAATAAAGACTGAATGCTTGCTTTCAGGTATTTGAAATAACCACTGTACTTTCTGTACTTAACTTTTCTGTACTTTCTGTGCTGTTCGTTTTTGGTTTTTTGCTTCTTGTCTTGTATAGCTGAAACTTTCAGAAGGCAAAAACTAAACATCCAGAAAACCCCAGCCACCCAGCTGCTGTAATGCCCCAGCAGTTGGAGAGAACTGAGCAGTTTCTTAGAGAGCAAGCAGCTTACATTGTTTTCTGTGTGCTGGCTTTTAGACAGCAGAGCCCACCCACCACCTGATCGTCGTCTAGCAGTGGGATCGTTTCTTAAGTGCCTCCAACCTGGAGCCGTTGTGTGTCATAAGAGATTAGTGCCAAGGCTGGCGTGCTAATAGGAGGATTTCTGATAGCCCAAGGATTCTAATTTAGAGCAGCTTGGTCTTATCTTTGTTTTCAGATATATTAACTCAAGACGCCACATCTGTCCAGACAGGAAGCACATTATTCTTAGCTTGCCCTTTCTTTAATGGGAAGCCAGAGGATGTGTTAAATCCTGTTTACTGCACACCTACTTATTATTGTCATCTGCAGTTTCTTCATGTTATCATTATGTGTCTGTGCGTTGTCATTACACAGTCACTTCCAAAAGGAAACATTCATGGCTCTTGTCATTTATAATAGCAGGACCCCAAGTGCCAGAGTGCCTTCCTGAGCTGGAGATCTTGGTCTCCGAGCCATTCTTGCATAGACTGGGTGGTTTAGCCAGTGTGTCAGTCGTAGAAAACCCCTGGCTGTTAGGAGACTTGACACTCTGGGGAGAACAGGTGGCATCTTTTTTGTGGGAAAGTAGTTACCGTGGTTACCATGTGGGACATTTTTCCTTTGTCTGTCACTGTGCTGTAATGCTTTGAGGCAGAAATCATTGTCTTAGATTTTGACCATAGCAGTTTTTTAGACTCTTTGAATGTGTACAACTCCACAGATACATAAAGCCCCACAGGAGCCAGGGACTTTGAGGGCTGGAGGCTTCTGGCCACTGGCATGCGACAACCTAGAAAACAGCCAGTGTTCTTTTCTTTTAGCTGCTAGGTAAGTGTTGAGGACTCGATAGAAAAGTGGTACAAAGGGCTTCAAATACGGAGGCAAAAGCGTACAATGCACTAGCCGCATGCTTGTGAGTCCCCTGGCTGTGTGATCCTGCAGACACCCAGAGACGAAGTGGGACCTTCAAGGTGTGGTACATGTTGTTTAATGAAGGAGCATTTTAGTATACTTTTGTTCTAGGTTGTCACCTGCCAGTGGCATGGTTGTCTTTTGCCATGTTTATGCCATAGAACACTTCTAAAAATAGTTTGAGTAAGGCTTACAGTTAAAACACGGCATTTGAAGTGAATACGTAACTTTTTCTTCCCAAACTGTCTTACATGGGATTTATGAAAGTTACCTGATCTAAATATTGCTTCTCAGTTGCTAGAGAGGACTGGAGGAATAGTTCAGCTGTTAATGTGCTAAGTATCCGAGTGAATTTGATTCCCCAGCACCACATAAGCTGGGCGTGGTGGCTCACACCTGCAATTCCAACACTCAGGAGGCTGAGGCAGGAAGACTGCTGTGAGCTTGAGGCCAGCCTCGGCTTCATAGTGAGTACAGGACCAATCTGTGCTGCAGAACGAGACCCTGCCCCCCCTAAAAAAAAAAAGAAAAAAAGAAAAGAAAAACACAGTTGCGAGAAAGAGAGAAAGCTATTTCTTTGTTAGTATTTCAGGCTTTATAGTGGAGTATGTTTAACTTTTTGCTAAGCAAGTAATAATCAGTGTTTCTTGTAGACCTGTTGAAAATAGAGGAATGCCCATATAAAGGAGGCTGAGCAGCTGCCCTACCTGTGTAGTGCAGCCTGGGGCACTGTGACCTCTGCCTAACTGTTGAATGCATGTGTAGACAGCTACTACTAATATCATTTGGATACTTATGTGTTTAGGATATTCTTTCACATATGTGTATATTTAAAATGTATAAGGATCCGAACATTTAAGTACTGTTCTTTACATTTATTTCTTTTACATTTAATTAAAAGATTAGTATTTCTTAATTTTGTTATTTGACCTTTTTAATTTTGAGCTTTCTTTTCACTATGGTTCTGTTGTGAAAGCTGTAAGGTTTGACTTTGCCTGAGACTCTTAGTAGGAGCAGCCTCACTGAGCAGTGTCTCCTGGAGGACAGTCTGTAGCTTCCATGGAGACTGAGCTGACTAGGATCTTCTAAACATGTGGCCTTGACTTCCCACTCTTCTTCCTGAATGTGGAGTCCCATCTTTTTTTTTTATCGTTTTCCCCGTACCAGAGTTTAGGGTGGGTCACCTGTGATTGTTTCATCTTCTCCTTTTCATCACGGTCAGTTTCTCCCAGGTTCACTGCCTCCTCACCCTGTTTCTCTGCCTAAACCGCCTTCTCCAGCAGAGTGGTTTCCTGCATGTCCCGAGTTGTCTGCTGACCTGCTCATATAGTTAGGTTCACGATCTTGGAAGGCAGTGATCCTGGGGCTGTCACACTAGGGAAGCAGATTCGAATTTTGAACGAATTGTTTTTTTTTCTAGTGAAGACCTATGATCATCTTTCAGAATTTAAGTTAGTAGGTTATCATAAATGTAAATTAACTCAGGGATCTCCAGCCCCCTGTGCAGAGGCTGGTGCCATTTCGTGGCAGGACCTGGCTGCCTGGACATGGGAGCAGCGAACCCAGGAGAATGAGGAACTCCCTGCCAGGTGCGGTAAGCACAGCTTACGTTAGATTCTAGTGCGGCTGCTGAGGGATGGGCAGCAGCTGTCTGCCTTGCCTCCTGCAGCTGCTCTCTGTTTCAAAGCTGGCCTCCCGCAACCTACCGCAGAACACGTATAACCCCCCATCTTTGAGAAAATGGTCTTCAACTAAACTTGACCTTGGTGTCCTAAAAGTTGGGGACCAGTGAACTGACTCATTCCCTTTGCATCATGTCCCCTTGAGAATAGATGGGAAAAGGGCTGGAGGAGTGGCGCAGAAGTTAAAAGCATTTGCCTCACAAGCACAAGGCCCTAAGTTCTGTTCACCAGCAATACATAAAGCTGGGCTTGGTGGCATACACCTGTAGTCCCAGCGCTCGTGAGACTGAGGCAGGCAGATTATACTAAGTCCAAGAGCAGCGTGGGCTACACCAGAGCAAGACCCTCTCAAAGAGAGAGAGGGCGGGGGGTAGGGGGGGAATAAAGAAAATAGGTGGGAAAGCAGGAGAAGCCTGCTTTGGATTCTGCCTGTTTTCATAGTTGTCCTCTGTGGTCACTGGCAGTCTTCAAGTGTCCATCCAGGTGAAGTTCTCCCTTGCTCCTTTGGATACCACAGATAAAGTGGCTAACTTGATCTTATCATATGTATTGGTTCTGATTGTATTTTCTTCTCCGTTCATGGAACTCTGCCTTCAGCATTGCCTGCTTTGTAATTAAAATAGGCCTGAGGTGGGAAATTCACACCAATAGCTTGATATAGTTAACCTAGCCATTTTGAGAAGTCACAGCTTATTTTTATAACAGCAAAGTCTTATTTGACTTATTCAAATAAACTTGACATCTTCTAGTTTCAAGTCTCTTAAGTATTTCTTTCTTTTAACAAGCAGTCAAGCAGTGGAGATTTTCTTGGCATTCTTCCCATCTGCATACTAGGGAGCCACATAGCTAACAGTTTTTTGAAAGGGCATGATATCTTTTTTCAAGGACTTGCTACCTGCTTAGCGTTTGAATAATAAAAATGTTGAGGTGCAGATTGAATGGGACAAGAACATAAAGTCTTCGCATCCTGGAGCGTCTAGATTTCCCTCTGTGAATTAAGGAAAAGAGGAAGGGGACAGTCAGCTTAGTTTACATTAAGCTTAAGTTAACTTAAAGTTAATTTTTTCACTTTGCTGGACTTTCTAAACAATGCTGATGGTGAAGGAGTCAGATCAGGCTTCAGCAGGGACGAAGACTTAAGCTAGACCTTGACCCAAAGGCTGGCTCAAGTAGGGAAGAGAAAAGGAACAGGTGAAGTCCTCGAACCAGTAAAGTCCATGGCACACTCATGGAGGGGACTCTCAAGAGCAGTGTGTTACAGTGTGTGTTTCAGAAGGAAGAGTCTGGAACATGAAAATGGGGACGATTTTAAAAATCCAGACATGAGATCACACGAGTATGAATAGGGCAAGATCTCCAGGCAGTGAGAGAGGGTACCATCCCAAGCAGAAATCATCAGGAATTGGCTTGTAATGAAAGACATACCCAAGAGGGTGAGTTGGCTGGTTATTGTCGTTCATGCTTAAAATGCTTCAGTCAAGAGCTGCAGCTGTATGGTTCTCTTCCAAGTATTGGGGATTAAATACTAAATAGAAGTTCTTAAAATAGAAAATGTTGATGAAGACATGTCCAGTATGTCCACGATATCAGTGTGCAGTTTTTCATTTTCAGAAATGTAAAGTTAGGAATACGAAGGAAACTGCTTTACAGAATGCAGTATTATACAGAACAAAGGAAGTGGCACTGCTTTAGACTTAGCACTTACCTCATAGTTAATAAACTTAAGAAAATACCATGGAGTTTGGAACACCTACAGAATTACTGAGGTGTGAAAGGTTCCCTTTGGTTGGACTGAAGTTAAGTTCACTTAACAACTATGAGGAAGTATTCGATTGAACAAGACTTTTGTGCCTCCTTTTCAACTGATTTTTGTCAGATCAGTTCTAAAGGAGTGTGATGATATTTTAGTTTTCAATTTGCATTTCCTTCTGTTTTTTTAAGGTGAAAAAATTTGTTAGTAGGAGATAATTCCTTGGTAAAAAGAATAGGCATAAAAAATAAAGAAGTTTGAAAAATAAAGTAAGACTTTCCATGTTATTTTGAAAGCTTAAATTAGAAGAACATTATCCAGTTAACATTGTGATCTATTTAAATGGTCATTTGGTTTGGAAAAGTTCCTTCCTTTTATTTAGTTAACCTAGTTATATTTCATAGACTTTTTATGGTAGCCATAATTAATTAGCTATAATAATGGAGGCTATTCATTATCTTTAGGAAAAGAAAGAGGTTTGGGCTTAATAGACCTGGTATTTTTTCATGTACTAAGGAGTATTAAAAATATCCCTAAGAAACAATTAAAACTCTGAGTTACTTTGAGTATATTATCTCTCAGGATCTGAGTTTCTCATTTTTTAAAGAAAATCACTTTTTTTTTTTCCCTTAATGATGATTTGGTATTTTTCTAAAATTCTTTCAGGTAAAAGTGCAGTTTTGAAGTGTCTACTGGATATCCATAAAATTTTTCAGGAAAATGACTCTGCTTACATCCTGAACGATCTCTACATTTCAGACTACTGTGTATGGATACAGAAAGTCAAGTAAGTTTTGTTTCGGTAAAGAATTTGTAGTTGCTCACATTTTTTAAACAACACTTGCCTGAGAGAAAAAAATTTAAATAACATGAGGAATGTGTATTAATAAGAAAGAATCCTGTGTAGCCACCCACTACCACAGAGGTAAGTAAAACGCGGGGGATGTGGTGAATTTGCTTGGGAGGGAGTTGTAGGCAGTAGTGGTGTTAATTTTATTAGAAGTAACTGGTAATGGTATAGAATGAACAATAATTGTAAACAGAACATGGTAAGCCATCATTGCTGTGCTCTTACTGTCTGATATGAAGTCTCATGGCTGATTGTTAACTTGAATCTGGAACTCGTGTATCGCGCACTGTGAGGGTAGGTATGCTGTGCACTCACGCTGACATGTGTAAGCGTCAGGTGCCTCTAGTCCAAGTAGGAGCTGTGCGTTCACTGACTGACTTCCAGTGTACAGAGGCTATGTCTCAAAGTATAAAAAAATACAACGCTCAGAGCCTAAGAGCATAACTCTTTATAACCTCTATGGGCAGGTCAGAATACTCCCAACTGGGCTCCCGCACTTGGTATGTAAAACTTTCAGAGAAGTATTTACCATTGCCTGCATCTAGGAGGCATAGGAGGCTAACTATGAAAATTTAAAATACAGTGAACCTTTAATCATCGAAGGAATTCTGTCCAACAGAATCCTGTCAGGCACAGCCAGATTACGTATTTCAGTAGCTAGAGGTGTTAATTGCGAGGGAGCATAAAGACAGCCTGTGACTGGACGGGTTCCTGTGTGCAGACGACAGCACAATATCAAGTATGACACAGAAGAAAAAGAGTCAGGATTTTTATTACTACCCCCGTTGGTAAATGACAGCTTTAGCGTGGCTTTTAGTGTTGCTCTTTCGAATGAGCCATTGCATAGAATTTACGTTGGATTTCTGCTCATGGGAAGGTTAAGTATATATCAGAGTGAAGTACAAAAAAACCCTCAGGCTGTACCTGTTACGAGGAAAATGCTTTGGGATTGCTTAAGATATCACCTAGTAACGTAGAACAGGTGGTGCCGGCGTCTGTGGTGGCGATGTGCCATTCACCACATGGAAAATTGAATCTTTAACCCCAGAGGTCATAGTGGCATGTCATCACCTCATTTGATCCTCCTGCTAATTGAGTTCATCAAATACCCTGTTGCTGTTTCCTGTTGTTACTTTCATTTTCATAATAAAATTAAATTGAAATAGTCTATCTATGTGGGATTTATTTTTTTAAGGGAAGGGATTTTATAAATATGTAATAAGTATTGAGGTTTGTGCCAGGATTCCCCACTTCCATGAGTGCTCATTTTCCTCTGTGTCACTTTCTTTCTTAACAAAGATTGTATTTTGTTAAAGTAGAAGACATAGGTCCTCAGGTTAATGAGCAGATTATCAGACTTACTGTCTCTTAATTTTTTTTCTCTTGGATTTAAGTGGTGGGAAATAAAGTGAAATTTTTAGCTTGTTAGTTCTAGTGATAGTAATTTGTTTTCTTGAAGAGATGATGTCCTGCAGGGTGAGGTAAAGAGGGCAGCCACCAGGGGCTCTCCCAAGAGTTCTTAGAATTGCTCATTCTTTTGACCAGTTTGAACCTAACAATTTCTTTCTCTAAACAGTCTGCGATGTTTGTACTTTGGGCTATTAAATTTAACAGATAGCTCAAGCCAGCCCCATGGAATGGACCTGTAATCCGAGCAGTGTGGGAGGCAGAGTGGGATGATCACAAGTTCAAGTCCAGTGCAGGCTAGTTAGCTATTTGGCAAGACCCTGTCCCAAAGTCAAAAATCCAAAGTGGACTGGGGATGTAGCTCAGTGTGACGGTTCTGTGCTCAACCTCTAGAACTACAGAAAAAGCCTAGCTATTTTCTCTTCCTTAGAAATGCAATATTTATTTATCTAATATATATTACAGTTTCTGATTTTGTCTTTAATTTTGTAAGCAGAACAGGACTGTTGGTATTACCTTTGTTGTGAACTTTCTCAAGTCTAATGATACTTCAGTGGATATGCATACATGATCTTTTAAACTAATTTTATGCATCTTTTGCCTTCTGGTTTATTTCTTTTTAATCTTGTTATCAGTGAAATTGGGCATTTTATTTTTGTCTTTTAAAACAGTTGTATACTTTTCTTAGTCTGTCTTTGGTGTTTTTAATTATAATAAAAACTGCATAAAATTTTATTTGAAATACCAGACAAGTGCAAAACTTTAACATGAAAAATAGCGTTCTGTTTTTACACTCAGATATTTATTTTGACAAAAACTTGTAGGTAGCAAAGTCATTGTTGTATGAAATTAATGAAGTTAGAGCAACAGTTACCATAAGTTAGCTTTAGTACTAGGTAATTATCTATCCTTATGATACCTGTGTCTTATAGAAGGTATTTGTGAATCTTAAAAATGAGCCTTCTGGATTCTTATTTTGAGTTACAGACTTTCCAGCTTAATTTTCTGAGGAGTGCTCCTGCCATCCTTTACCATTCAGTCCTGCAGGAAGTTTCATGTGATGCCCATGCCCGGGGGGGGTGGGGGGGGGGGGCACAGCCTTGGATGTTGGTTTGCTTGAGGTTATGGCTTATAAACAGATAGGTCTGTGAGAGTGCCCTATCTTCTGGTTCTGGTTATTGTTTCAGCAATACACTACAAAAAAAAAAATCCAAATACAAACAGCGTCACACCCGTTCTTACCCTTCCCTCATCCTGCACATACCACAGCTGCCACTGGGAAATATGGTCACCATGTTGCATCCATGTGTCTCTTGGCTTATTCTCTGCATGGCTATTTTCCCAGCCTGGAATGCATGTGCTCCTAATTGTTCTTGTATTATATTCCTGTGGGCAAGTGTACTGTGCAACCAGAGGGCAGTTTTATATTTTTCTCCCTACACAACCAGTTCCCTTGAAAGAATTTTTCCTACAGGAAAAGGAGTCAATGAATCATTTGTCTTCGTTATAGATGTTCTCATAGCACTTGGTTGAGTGATCACTCATTAAATCTCACTCCTGTCTCATATTATAACCCGAGTGAGTGCCTCCTCTTTCCCCCTCTACCAGTATAATGGCCACAGGAAGGAGCCTCCACCTGGGCCTGTCACAGTTTCTTATGAGCACAGTGAATTGCGGTTGAATTGAATGGTACCTATTAGAGCCAATTCAAGGAACATTTTTCATTGTTTAAAAACATTGTAGCACAAGTACTGTGGGCACTGAGGAGGATACCAGCTACCTTTAGGGTGTGGGAGAGAGCTTCTTGCTGTGCTTTGATGATGCATCCTCATGAAAACTCTGTTAAGCTACCGTGCAACAGAGTGGTGGTGGGGACTTTAAGAAGTGGTTAGACATGATGTTGTGTTCTTGGATCTCCTGAACTGGGAGCCAAATAAAACTTTCCTGTAGTTGTTCCAGTTTCACGGACTCTGTTATAGCCACCAAAAGTGGACAATGACATTTCTGGAGAATGTTTATGTTGAAAAGTAAAAGATCAGTAAGAATTGGTCAGCAGGGGTGGGGAGTATTTCATGGATGGACCCATACAATGGCTGGATCACAAGTTGGGAACAAGGAGGAGAGGATGAAGCTGGAGAGGGCCATGCAGAGTATGTGGAGCAGCAGACGGGCCTTGAACTGTGGCGTGGAACAGAGCCCAGAGCTTGAGACCAAAAGGCGGAGTGGAAATCAAAAGATAAACAGCTCCTGAGCTGGGCTAGTGAGAGGGAAAGGAGACTGGGGAGAGCAGGTGAGACAGATGAGGTGACTGTCAGCAGTGGGGAGGGAAGGGGTGGGAGGGTTGAGTCGGCTGGGTAACAGGGCCATAGCAGGTACATTTGCTGGGGTGGAGTGATTGCTGCACAGGGTGCAGATGAGGAGAAAAAATGAGTGCAACATTGGAAGTAGTGACTGTGGCCTCTAAGAAACATCCAGAGGTGGCCACACTCATTTGGGTCACGGCTGGGAAAGATGTATGGAGAAGAATTTGGACAAGGACAAGATTTGAATTAGAAAGCAAAATGTACAAATGCCGTCTGGTTAAACAGAATTGTTGCCCATGTAAATACAATAACAATTAGGAGCGCATGCATTCCAGGCTAGGAATAAAGCCGGGCAGAGAATAAGACAAGAGACACATGGATGCAACGTGGTGACCATGTTTCTTGGTGGTAGCTGTGGTATGTGTGGGATGAGGGAAGGGCAAGAACAGGTATGAGGCTGTTTGTATTTGGGTCACCATTTTATTTTTTTTTTGTATTGTCCCTGTATTGTTGAATAAGAGAGGCTCCTGTTAGCCTGCGGTCATGAGGTTTTAGTAACTGGGCCAGAGAAACAATCCTTACATCTCCTTGGAAACTCTCCATATTCTTGACATAGAGTCAGTTGGATACATAAGAAAAATTCATTCGGCCTGTAGCAATAAAAACAGCATGTGTGGTTAGGAAAGCTGGGCCTGGTGGTGCAGGCCTATTATCCCAGCACTCTGGGAAGCCATCGCAGGAGAATCACAAGTTCAAGCCCAGTCTAGGAAATTTAGTAGCTTAGCAAGGCCCTGTCTCAAAATAAAAAATGGTGCTAGATGCATCTGGGCTTTTTGAGCTCAAGCCACATGGAAGCGAGGCGGGCGGCCTGCCCTCTAGCATGTGCTTTCTTGTGCAGCTGCTTCCTGTGAGTCACTGTTACTTTTCTCTCTCTGCATAGCTCCCAGCGCTCTGAGGTGACATGTCCCTACTGTCAGTAGTGATCCCAGAGGAGGAAGAGTGCAGTTGGCCCAGTGCATCAGTGTCTTCCCTGTCCAGGTGCCTTGGTCACAGTGGGGTGACCCTTATATGGTACACACACAACCGTGGCTTGGTTTGGCAGTCATGAGTGATGCTTTTGCCAGAGAAGAGTGTGTGGGGACCGTGCAGCCATGTCCTGAGGACGTTGCTCTAGTTCTGCTCACACTGAGCCAGGGCCATAATACCTGCCACCACCTGTCTTAGTCACTGGGACACAACATCCAATCCACCACCTAAAGGAAGAGGTTCATTTTAGTAACACAGTTCAAGGAGGGCTCAGTCCATTTGTGGGTGACTGGCAATGTAGAAGGGCATGATGGAGGCCTAGCCAGAAAAAAACTGTTCATCCCACGGAAGACCTAAGAGGGGAGACAGGCTCGTCATTCCTGGTCAAGCCCCAGGAGTCAGCCGCAAAAGAAATCAATGGATTAATGCACAGATCCAATTAACCCCTGTTCCATTCACCTTCCTGTTCCATGAAGTTTTAGAGGATATTCCTGATCCAAATTGTAACACTGTCTACATCACTGATTGTCCTAGTCAGTCTACAGCAGTAACAGCAATGCAGGAATTGGTTTGTGCAGGCCACAGAATTGTAATAGACCCTCTAGGAGCCTTCACTTTTCTATAGGAAGTTACTCCTCTGACAAATGGTCAAGTTCTAAGTCTTATATTAGCCACTAATGTGTAGCATGTAGAAGTTTCAAGAAACAGTTGTGCATGATTTCAAACAAGGTCAGCCTCCCTTGCATTGAAATAGCTCTTGGTAAGGTATTTTTTCTGGCATTGTCAAGATGCTTTTTAGTTTTACTGTTTATTTTTGATTAAGTCCATAAATTCGTCTTGGATGGAAGTGGGTTTTATCTCCAGTAAGTAGGATTAGTCTTTGCAGGCTCTGGCTCCCTGGCTGTGTCTGCGTGGCTTTACATGGGAAGGATTTACCTGCTGGCTCCTTCCCCTCTCTGTGAGAGTTCAGCAGTGCCCACAACCTGGGCGATGCTGCATGAGATGTCTACAAGAATGTGCCACTGAATCACAGGGTAATGAATGTTCCCTCAGAGTGGAGGCTAAAATAACCCCTTGTCAAAATATGACTGTGCCCTATAACTGAGTGTATTGAAAAAATTAGCAGTGGAACCACGTAGCTGAATGTTAAAAGTTTTATGGTTTTTGGGGGGTTGTTTTGTTTTTACCTCTTTTTTCATTTATAATTTTGTCCTGCTTTTTTTTTTCAGATAAGCCTATTTTAGAATAGTTTTAGATTTACAGAAGAAATGCTAAGATAGTACAGAGAATCCCCAAATACCCCAGAGTCATCTTCCCCTGTAGTACTAACTTCCTACATTGGGATGGTGTGTTTGTCACAATTAATACATCAGTATTACTAAAACATTATTATTAACCAAGTTTATTTAGATATTCTTAGTTTTTAAAACCTAATATCCTTTTCCTATTCCAGGAGCGAACACTTTTTTTTTTTTTTTTTTAGTGTTATTGAAAGATAATGAAGTATTGGGAGTTACCCAAGGGAGCTTAGTGCCTATGTATGTTCTGATCGCTGAGTCAAGGCTGGGAGGGGAGGGAAGGTGGTTTGGCATAGTTAAACATTTTCAAGAATTTTGAAACATAATTCATCTGTCACTTTTACTTTTGCATGTACTCTGAGCATCATGATTTTGATGTAGTGATGATTGGTGATTTGCTATGAAAATAAATTGAACAAGGCTTTCCATAATTGATGTTAATTGTAAGGAGGAGCAGGTTAGAGAAGAGCATGTGAATCGGAGTCCTTGTGAGAAAGAGAGCAGCCACTTCCAGAGAGGGTTGGTGTGGAAACGTTGGGCCTGTGTCTCTGAAGGGTTGTGTACGTCAGGCAGGCAGAGCCGGTTCAGGGCTGTGGCTGCTAGCTGCTTGGTTGGTCTCTGTTCTTTCGCATTTAGTCCCATTCCTAGCACTTGGTTTGGCTTGCTGGAGCCCATGATTTACAGGGTGAGCAAATGTTTTCCTTCTCTCCTTATTTGTGTGTGTTTGTGTACCTCAAAGCTCTTGGGAGGGGACCCCCCAGGATAAAAGCAGGGTGGGTGGTGATAGATTAAGTTACATTTTGTAAACCAGCTTTCCATGCATCTTGTGGAATTCCCCCTGCACGCCGATGTCTTACCACCCCATTCAGGGGAGAGGCTTACCGTGATTAATGTGGCGTGTGTGTGGTTCTTGCACTTGGAGAGCATGCTGTCTAACGAGGGCTTTGTCAAGAGCTTCCTTTGAACGGAGTCATAGGCAAGCTTTTTTAAAAACTGACAACTTCAAGAACAATGTTCTTTTTCTTCTGCCTATTATGATTGAAACCCAATCCTTGTTATAACATAATTATCTCAGCCAAAGCCAGCAGGGAGTTGCTGCCTTAATGTAAGGGGTATGAAGTCCCCTAAATAAATAGAAGATTAATTACACTCACAGCATGTCTTGAAGGTGATGAGATTGATTGTGAGCATTTGACTTGTCCCATTTCCTGCTCTGACCACTTTCTTGAATAAATAGTAGCTGGGAAAATAATAAATAGAGCTTGAGTGTGTTGTTGGCCCAGAGGGTGTTGGGAAAGAACTCTGTGAGGCACATTTCCAGATTTTAAGTGAGTTATATGAGATTTATTTCAGTTAATTTTATCGTTGATTATTCTTTTCATGTTTTCCATTTAAACACCTTTTCAGGAAATCATTTTAATTTTAGTATATAGATAATACCATAGTGTTTAAAGAATTTGACAAATTGTATGGATTTGTTCATTCAATAAGTTAATGGGTAGAATTAATGAATGAGTATCAGCAGCTTTCTAATCTGTGTTTAGATGTTTTCCTTTAGAGTGGCCTTTGAGAAGGTTTAAACCAAAGAAGGCATATATTTCCATTGTCTTTTCCTCCTGGAGCTTCTTGCTTTTGTTAAAAGGATGAATTAGTACTTTCACAAAGCAAGTCCTGTTTTCTATTTTGTGTTTGTCTTAGCTCCTTTTTCTGGAAACCTTTTCAGATTCTAAGTTGTGATTTTGGTTAATACACTTATTCTCTAAATTTTCAGCTTCTAAGATGAGGTGCGCTGACCACAGGCAACACATACAACAGGTGTTTGGGGGTGCAGGAGGGCTGTCTTAGACTTTGTGTTTATTTTTTAAAGAAATTAATCCTCACTAATATTTTCCATAAAATAAAAACCATGTGTTTTGTGGATCCTTACTGCACATGTTTTAGTGATGGGATACTTGGTTAGCAGTGTAAAGACCACTGCTTCAGGGAAGCCAGCCTTTTCCATCATGCGTGTAGAATATACGCAAAGCCTGAAGTAACGCAAGCCTGTCCCTCCCGGGACGTTAGAATAGGGGTTTTGGGACCCTTAACCTTGACTTAGTCCAGATTAAAGGCATGGAAACTCAAGCTGGAGTTTGAGGCTTTTTGCCGGAAGAATGGGCTCCCTCCTCATGTGCCCTTGTAGGTTGCCTTTGCCCTGGGGAGAGAAATATTGCCTTCCAGGAGGCAGCTTGTGTTCCTGGGGACACAAAGCTTGGCCCCATCTAATTTTTGCTTTGGAGATTCTCATGTGGTATTTTTATATGCTCATTTAAAGCAGTAAAGAACAAAAGCCAGCTCTCGTTTTGAAAAAAAAATGAATGGAATTTGAGATAGACAATGATGTTATTCTGGTGTGATCATTTAAAATATAAAAGATCAAAAGCAAGTAGATATCGAGAATAAAAAGAATGCACTTTGGAATGGAACATCATTTACGAGTTGTGGTACTGGTTTAATCTCAGGGTTTATGAAATCATGATTTTATTGTTAATTACTGATCAAAGGAAAAAGGACTCCAAAAAGTCTGGACCGTGACTCTCCTGTAGGGCAAAGGTTACTCGGCTTGGTACCCCAGGAGCTCTCAAAGTAACACTTACTAAGTGACACTCAGTAAAAACCCTTTGTGTTGAAAGTTTCCTAATTCCATGAAAACCCTTAGTGATCAGAAGCATTGTAGCCCCCTCTACAAAATGTCAAGGACAGTTGATTGACAATTTGGAGATGGTGATATTATACTGCTGTGAAAAGTCATAATCGGGAAGCTGGGTGAAAAACCCAGCAATACGTAAAGCCGTGTGTGCAGCACTGGCTTCCTCATGTTAGAGAAATGTATCCACAGAACCTAATTGGAGAAGGAGGCACCTTCATGTTAACGTATTATTTTTAGTGTATGGTCTCATAGGTAACTTTTGTATTTTATACTTAATTTTTAACATTTCTTAGAGTAAACATATGTTTTGCCCCCTTCCTCCACATATGTTTTCTTGGTTGTGTATTAACTTACATTAAATGCTTGTTATAGTTTGCCCTCCAAGCGTTGGTAGAATATTATGGAAATCAATAAAGTGAAAAGGATGTTCGTCTTTATGTAAAGTCTAACTGAACAGATAAATGAAAAAAAGCCCCAGTGCCCTGAATGAAATAAACACAATAATTAGGTAGTCAATCAGTGGTGTTTAGTTGTCCCCAAATACAGACTTAACTCTTTCCCCATAATTGTTGTTTTATTAGTGTATGTTTATGGTACATAATGATTACATCCAGACTGGGGAATTGGTGTGTGGACATATTGCATCTTAATCTTTTACTTCAGATTTGACATTTAAGTCAAGTAGTCATTTGATATTACAAATACAGAGTTTCTCTTATTGTTTTGGGTACCGTCCTATTATTTATATAAAATTACAAGTTGGCAGTACACACCTGTAATCTCAGCGCTTGAGTGGTTGAAGCAGGACAATTGATAATTCAAAGCCAGGCTTAGTTACAGACTAAGACCTTATCTTAAGGGTCGGGGAGGGGGAGAAAGATAGATTGATTATGCCATTGGAAGTCTTTAGTGTGGCTTTTGTACCAACACAGTGCACAATAGGACACGCTAGTAGTGCCATGACATGCTTGGTTGGTGACTGCATGTGATTCTTTGCTAAGTGCACTAGCCCCTTATGTCACAGATTTTAATGATGTGATTGGTGGGGGCCGTAGCTCAGCAGTTGAAGCATTTGCCGAGCCACTGCAAGGCCCTCGGTTCAGTTCCCACTGCCATCCATAAGCCAGGTGTGGTGGCACACGCCTATAATCTCAGCACTCAGGAGGCTGAGGCAGAAGGATTGCCGTAAATTCTATGCCAGCCTGACCTGCAGAATTCAGGATAAGCCTGGACTAAAGAGAGTGAAACATGAGAATCCATGTGTCCCTTGGTGGTCTTAGTTTCTTCTGACTTCTCCTTACCATCTAAATCCAGAGCGCCTACCCACCAGAAGTTGTTCCTTAGGGATAGGACTTTTTGATTTCTTTCTGAAACCTAATGACACTGTCTTTGACCACAGCCCAAAGCACCTTCTCACATGCGATATTAAACAGCATGTGCCATTCAAGTAAGCTTGCCAGCCAATTTAGGTTTTATTTTCATCCTTAGTATATCCTAATGCTTTAGGAAAATAAGCATTTACTTCTTACTGGAAGAAATTGACTTTACTTTCAACCTGATGTTTAAAATTACGGTTGTCAGCATATGGCCTATTTACTTGTTTTAATGGACGCAGCAGTTAAAAGGACTCCCTTACACTGTGTAAGCTAAAGCGATCTGAATAAAACTGTTGGCACAGAGTCCGTACTCTGCTAAACCCTGGATTAATGATGAAAACCAGGCTTGCACAGCTCCAGTGTGAAGCGTGTATTGTGCCCCAGTGCTGCACATCCTTATGTTGAAGTATTGCTGTCATCCGTGAGTTTACAAGTAAATTTCAAGTTTTAGACCTGAGCCCCATGGTACAGGCCTGCAGTCCCAGCATTCTGGGAGACTGCGGCAGGAGGATCACAACTTCCAGCCCAGCCTGGGCAGCCTAACAACTTAAGGAGATCTTGCCTCAAAATCGAAACCGAACAAAACAGGTTGGTGAAGTAGCATATGAGGAGACCCTGGCCTTGATCCCCATACCTATTCTTGCTAAGTCTTACACTTACCCGATGTTTTTATCAGAAAGTTCTAGTCTTGTCTCAGGGTTGTAAGGAAACAGTTTTGGTCTAGACTTTAAACAAAAGGTACACATATCTCTCCCTCATCTGTACAGTCCATGTGACACATTTCCTGTTGAGGTAAGCCCATGAATCCTGCCTGACATTGATTGGTCTCATGTCATTTGGGGTCTTAACCTAAACTGTGGAATTGATAGTTCTTAAATTGTGACCATTTTTTACTTGAGTGTCTCTTCACTAATGGGTAGCAAAATTGAACTTTATTTTTCTTCCATTTTTATTAAGAGTTTACACACACACACACACACACACACACACACAGAGCCATATGTATATGCTGTTGTGGTTAGGATCTGGAGTGTCCCCCAAAAGTCTCATGTATTTTGATGTTATGGATTGTCTATGGAACCATGTGATGTTGGTGGATTGGGGTCTAGTCTGGAGGGGTGGATTACAGTTAAGACTAAAGGCGTGTGAGTTAGGATTAACGGTATACAGTGGCCACACCTGGATGCAGGAGGGACAAATTACTGGGCGGAGACCTGAAAGGATATATAAGCTGCACCTGCCTTCCTGGAGGATTGGGACTAGCCTCAACTAGCCTTAGCTTGTCTTCCTGTTTGTCCGGGAAGCTGCCTCCTCTTCTCTCTCTGCCATGTACTTCGATTGTTGCTGGCCACCTCTGAATGGGCTGTGACCTTCAAGACTGTGAGCTAAAATAAAC
This sequence comes from Ctenodactylus gundi, assembly GCA_004027205.1. Lineage (NCBI taxonomy): Eukaryota > Metazoa > Chordata > Mammalia > Rodentia > Ctenodactylidae > Ctenodactylus > Ctenodactylus gundi. Next base: position 396,737 of record PVKB01000917.1, on the reverse strand, counting down.
CTTTCCTTTCCTGAGTTTGTGGGTGTCAGGTATTGAGTCACAGCAACGAAAAAGTAACTAAGACATATGCAATACATAATGTTTACAATGAACTTGAATGTTTTGTGCACATATATATTACATGAACATTAGAATTTCTTCCCATTTGTAGCCCTCCCACCCCTCCTAACTCCCACTATAACACCAATTTGGTTCTAGAGAATGCCTGTATTCTGGGTTTCTCTAAACCATGCAATACTTAACACATTTAATCTTCTGCATGTGACTCACTTCACCTATCAAATCACCACTCTTTACCTCAGCTTCCTACCCCTAGGATGGGCTGCAGTGGCCATATCTTAATGACTCTTCTCTGAGTCCAGCAGAGCCCTTTATTGGGATGATTTGCCCAAAGTTGTTTGTTTGTTTATTTAATTTATTTATTTTTGGTATCTTACTATATCTTTGTTGAAATTCTTTAACATGGCCTCACCTACCAGTCCATATAAGAAAAGAACTATAACAATGAAGGTTATAAGGCTAGAAAATGGGAGAAAGAAAAAGAGAAGTTAAATTTCAAATTTCTTAGCTGAGTAATGAAAGGTAAATGTTTGTACATTCAAATGACATTGTTTCGGTTTGGATCTGAGTGTCCCCCATAGCCTCATGTACCTGTGGTTACTGTGTAGTATTGGGAGGTTGGGCCTGGCTGAAAGGGGTGGATGCTTAGGACTTGACCTTTAGGGCCGTGTGCTGGTTCTACTCTTCCTCCCTGACTGGTCTCAGTTCTGCCGTGCTGCTTGAGGATCTGTCTCCCATAGTGCTGGCTCTGGCTCAGGCTCTAGCTGTAGCCCCACCAAGTGGTCCACAATTTTCCCCCCACCCACCTGTGAATGGACTGTGACTTTCTGAAACTGTAAGCTACAATAAATTTTCTCTTTCTGAAGTTATGTATGTTGGATATTGAGTCACAATGACGAAAAACGAAAGACAGAAATTGATACCAGAAATGGGTTCGTTGCTGTGACTTCAAGTGACCATTTGCTTGGAAGCCTTTGGAACCAGTTTGCAGCAGTAGTTTCAGAAGATTTGAGGAAGCTGCCTTGAGAGGCCTTGGAGTGCTCTGAGCTGAGCTGAGCTGAGCTTTATGGGAAATACTGATTGGAACTCAAAAGACCAGAATGCTGATAAAATTGTGAATGGGAAAGGCCAGACTCAGGAAGTTTCTGATGGGAAGGAGAACTATACTGGCAAGTGGTCTAAAAAGTATGCATGCTGTGCTCTGGCAAAAAGATTGTCAGCATTTTGCCCTTGTCCAGAGACTGCCTGAAGCTGAGATTAAGAGCTGGAGACTACTTAATCTGGTAGAGGGAATCTCCGGGCAGCCTAATGTCCAGGTTGTCACTTGGCTGCTGTTCGCAGCTTTTAGCCCACTCTATGGTGAAAGACAGGATAAAATAACACAGAAAAATCATATCAAAAGTGCCAGTATTATTTGGGAATGTGAACAGAAATTAAATAGTTTCTTTTGTCGTTTTAATTTTTATTTTCCTTAATATTAACAAAGCTGAACATTTTTTCATGTATTTTTGAACCATTGGTGTTTTCCTGTCCTACAAAATGTCACTATCATCCCCATTTTTTAGTAGGACTTTCTTTCTGATTTCCTGGATTATTGCAGGATTCTAGATATGAGTCCTTTATTGTTTAAATGTGTTGCACATATTTTCTGCCAGTTTATAGTTTATATTTTAAACTCCTTGTAGTGTCTTCGTAACAGGAGTTTTTAATTTTAAAGTTGTAGAATTGACCATGTTCTTCTGTGGCTGTGCTTTTTGTTTTTTGTCTAAGAAAGTCATAAAGGTATTCTCCTGTAGTATTTTCCAAAATCTTTATTCTTTTTGTGATTAGCAGTAAGTTCTTAGACCACCTGGAATCAATTTTTTGTATGTTATGAGATAGGCGGTCTAGTTTCAGTTTATTTCCATATGGATAACCTTATCCTAGCTGTATTTATTAAATAGTCTAGGCTTACCTCGTACACTGTCATAAATCAAGTTTACATGTATGGATGGATCTGTTTCTGGGTTGTCCCTCAGTTCTGCTGACCCACTTGTCTATCATGAGCCAATCCCATACTTTCTTTATTAATATACTTCTGTGCCTTTGAAACAGCTTGTCAAGCTTTGTGGAAAACGTTTTGATTGGAATTGCTTTGAGTCCATTAATCAGTTTAAGGAGACTTGAACATTTAGTCTCTTTTTTCCAATACTATGGTATAACTCTCTCTTTAGAGTTTTCTTTACTTTCAATAAAATTTTGTAATTTTTTTCCATAAAAAATTTATACACATTTGTTAGATTTAGTGCTGTATGTTGGTTGCAATTGTGAATGAAATTTTTTTTTAAGCAGTTACTTTAAAACTGCCAGTTTCCATAGTAGTGAAGTCTCTTTGTTGGTCATTATTCTGTGTCCAGCTGCCTAAACAAATCTGCCGACCTCTTACGTATAGTTTTTCTTCCATTTTCTTGTAAGTAGTAGTAATGTGAATAATGACAGGGTTTTTTTTCTTTTTCAAAGTTTCTGTCCTGTGTTTTGCTTTCATTTCTCTTTCCATCACCTTTTTATTCTGGTCTGTGACCACTACAATGCTGAATAGCTGTGGTGGTGTTTGTTTTTCCTATGCGTTCTTTAAGAGAATGCTCTCAGATTCATTGTTAAACAGAATGCTTACTGTAGACTCTTATAGGTATTCTTTATCAAGTTAAAGTCATATTTAGTTTGCAGGTTTTTATCCCAAAATGTTATTGAATTTTATTGCATACTTCATCTTTTTAGATGATTTTTTTTCCATTTTATTGATATGTGTAAGTGCTAAACATAAAGTTTCTGTTACTCTTGAGTATTTTGTGCACATACATATCGTGGCAAAGTTAGAAGACTACTGGGATTTCTGACCTTCCCATGGCCTCCTTTCAGTTGTTGAGGTGCTCCTTCCTCTTTCATCTTGGTCAGAGGTTCAAGGCCTCTGGGGGGCTCTTCCTCTATCTGCGGATGCCGGCAGCTCACAGCCGTTTGTAGTTGGCCTGCGGCTTCTGCCTGGGATGCTGTTTATGTCCATTTCTGATAGGTTTTGTGGGTTTCTGACCTTCTGCTGGCCTCCTTTCAATTGTTGGGATGCTCCTCCCTGTCCTTGCTACATTGAATAAGTGGTTTTTTGACTATATTCTCAACTTACTGTGTTCATGAGGAGACATTGTGCAGCTCTGTTACTTTGCCACCATCTTGGCTGGAAAGTCACAAAATTGAACTTTAAAAGTTAGATTTTCTTATTCTTTTGGGGCTTATTCTGCTGAGCATGTAACTAACGACCCATCCTTTCCTGTGCCCAATAACAGAATATGCATATGCTGCCTAGGAGGTCAGAGCCATTTTCCTTTCCACAAAAGAGATATATAGAGCTGATGCTGGTGGAAGGGTATAGCAAGTGTGGATTAGCTCTGTGTCTCTCTCCCCTATTCCTTGTTCCAAAAGATCCTTACTCACGTGTCCATGGGGAAATGGTGATGTGAAGCCAATGGCCCCTCCATGTCCTCAGAGCTAGCTCTGAATATGTGCTTTTTCCTTGTTAGCTAACTAAATGACCTCTTTTGATTTGGTCAGTGGTGAGCAAATGAACCTAAGTGGATGGTCTGCGTGGCTGCTAACAGTCCCATTCTGAGCAGTGCCAGGGTAAGTTGGGCTGCCCTCCTGAGGTGGGACAGTGAGTTCTGCCAAAGTTGACTTTCTTCCGTCTCATTTGGGGCCTGTCACCGTAAATAGTGGTATAAAATTTCCAGAAGAGGTATCATTAGATCAAAGGGGAAGTTTATTTCCAGTCTTTTGAGAGACTTCCATGCTGCTTTCCATAGTGGTTGTTCCAGTTTACACTCCTACCAGCTGGGCAGGAGTGTTCCCTTTTCCCCACAACCTCGCCAGCCCTGACTGCTGTTTGTGTTCTTAATATAGGCCAATCTCTCTGGAGTTAGATGATATCTTAGCAATGTTTTCATTTACCTTTTTTTTTGTGGCTAAGAATGTTGAACATCTTTTCATGTATTTACTGACCATTTGAACTTCTTCATCTGAGAACTGCCTATTCATTTCTTTTGCCCATTTCTAATAGGGTCTTTGATTTTGAGGGGCTTTCCTTTCTTCATTTCCCTGTATATCCTGGTTATGAGCCTCCTGTCTGAGGTATTGGTGATGGATATTTTTTCCCAGTCTGCCAGTTCTCTTTTTACATTGTTCATAATTTCCTTTGCCATGCAGAAACTTCTTAATTTGATATAATCTCCTTTGTTAATAGTGGGGCTATGTCTTTTGCTTCTGGTGTCTTATTAAGAAAGTCTTTGCCTACACCTATGTCTTTTAGATATTTGCCTAATTTGTCTTCCAGAAGGTTTAGTGTTCCAGTTTTAATATCTAGGTCTTTGATCCACTTTGATTTAGTTTTGGTGCGTGGTGATAGGTATGTGTCTGTATTCATTTTTCTGCATGTGAATGTCCAGTTTTCTGGGCACCATTTGTTGAAGAACCTATCCTTTTTCCAGTATATGCTTTTGGTTCCTTTATCCAAGATTAGGTAGCTAAGCCAAAAAGCAGTAGAAGAAAATAAATTATAAAGATCAGATCTGAAATTAATGAAATTGAAATTAAAAAGACAATAAAAAAGATTATTGAGTTAAATAGCTGGTTCTTTGAAAGAATAAGCAAGATTGATATACCTCTAGCTAAACTCACTGAAAGAGGGGGATAACAAGCACAGATTAATGCACTTAAAATGAAAAGGGTGAAATTACAACAGACTGTGCAGAAATTCATAATATTATGAGAAATTATTTTGAACACCTATATTCTAATAAGTTAGAGTATTGGGAAGAAATGGATGACTTCCTAGACACATACAAAATGCCAAAATTGAATGAAGAAGACATAAGAACTTTGAACAACCCCATTATGCACACAGAAATTGAAGAAGTAATAAAAGCTCTACTTACAAATAGAAGCACAGGACCTGATGGATTCACAGCAGAATATTTTCAGTATTTCAAAGATGAACTAACTCCGGTTCTTCTCAAAGTGTTCCTTGAAGTTGAAAGAGTAGGAATACTACCAAACTCACTTCTGAAGGCTAGCGTCATCTTAGTCCCAAAAGCAGACAAAGACTTAACCAAGAAGGAAAATTATAGATAAATATCCTTAATGAATGTAGATGCAGAAATTCTTAATAATATTCTTCCAGATAGAATCCAACAAGTAATCAGAAAGATCATACGCCATGATCAAATGGGCTTCATTCCTGCGATGCAAGACTGGTTCAACACACATGAATCAATCAGTGTAATATACCACATCAACAAAAAAAACCCACATGATCATCCCAATTGATGCAGAAAAAGCCTTTGGTTAAATTCAACACCCTTTCATGGTAAAAACTCTGAGAAAAATAGGTACAGAAGGGCCTTATCTCAAACTCATAGAAGCCATATGTGCCTAACCTACAGCAAGTATAGTAAATGGAGAAAATTGAAAGCATTTCCTCTCAAATCAGGAACACGACAAGGCAGTCCATTCTCACCACTCTTAATTCAACAGACAGATTGACCAGTGGAACAGAATTGAGTATGAAGAGATAAACTCAGATACTGTCAGCTACCTAATTATTATTATTATTATTATTACTATTATTATTATTTTGAGATAGGATCTTGCTCTGTGGCCCAGGGTGATTGAGACAATCTTTAAGTTTTCACCTTTGGTCTGATAATGCAATGAATAGCATTTGTAAAGTTTCTACCTTAAATTAGTTCTTGCATTCCTGGAATAAGCCCTTCTCCATTATTTCAGATTTCCTAAGTGTAATACTAGTTTTAGCCCACTGTACGTGCATGGGCACCCTCAGGAAAGTGGGAGGAGGGGAGACTGGTCTTTATGTTTCCATTTTAGCACTTTCATTTTCTGGATTTGTCATTGAGGTTACACTTACTTGATTAAATGAGTTGAGAATATTGTTTTTTCTGTTTTGTGAAAGTTTTTTTGTTACTGGACAGTGTTCAAGGATGTCTTCCAGTGAAGTGATGGATACCTTGACTCACCTCACCACAGAAGAAGTAGTGGGTTCGCTGACTTAACATTACAAAAAATAAATTTCATGACATGTCAAGAGGCATAGTCCGATGTTACTAGAGGTGGAGTTAAAGAACTGTACTCTCAGCAAAGTAGAGTCCAAGACCTCAACAGAGAGGCCTGTTGTGTCAGAATCACAGCGGTTAGTGGTCCTGAAGAGAGGGTGGCATAGGATGCACCTTTTTGCTGCTCCCGCTACCTATTTAGTGGGGCAGTTAGAGTGCAGATCATTTGTATGTGTTTAGAGTTTAGATCTGTGCCACTCCGCAGTGCTGTCTCTCTGGAAGTGTGTTGGAGTTTTGAATCTGTACTACAAGAGGAAAATCAAGGCCTACTCTACATTTGAAGCACCTGCACCCAGAGTCTACAGGCTGATCTTTGAGATCCTTTAGGAATTTTTTTTGGAGTTTCCAGGGTAATTTTGTGTTCTAAAGCTACAGTCTTTCTTAAAAATATAATTTAAAATTATGATTTTCTTGTCTCCTTCCTACCTATATTTCTTTAACTGTACTTTGGTCTTTCACAACAAGGTAGAAATTATCTGTTCCTTGAGTCTGGTAGAATTCATCAAAAAAGCTGTGTTCGCTTTTTCCTTTGGAAAGAGAAAGATTTTTAACCATTGATTAAATTTTTCTGGTTGCTGTGGGATCTTTCTGCCTCTTTTTTTCTTTTAGAGTCAGTTTGGTAAGTTTTGTTTTTTAGCAATGTGTCCATTTCATCTGAGTTTGCAAACTTTTGGCATAAATTTGTTCTTGTTTATTCTTGCCTATTTTGTAATGTTTATACTTCTCTCTTTGTTTTGTTTTTCAAGTGATTTTGCCAGGGGGAGGGTATATTTGATTAGCTTAGCAGTATTTTGCTATCTTGCTCTCTTTGTGTTGGTTATTCTTGTATTCGCTTTGGTTTGGTTTTGTTTCTGTTTCCTTTTCTTTTTTATTCTTTCTTTCTTTCTTTCTTTCTTTCTTTTTGAGACAGGGTCTCACTCTGTAGACCAAGCAGGCCGGTCCCGAGCTCACTGGTGTTGCCCAGGCTGGTTTTGGACTCAGGATGATTGACCACCTCAGCCTCCCTAGTGCCGGTATTACAGGTGTGCACCACCACGCCAGCTTTTTAGTGGTGCCGGGGAATCAAAGTCAGGCTTTTGTGCTTGCCTTGCCCTTGAGCTGCCATCCTGTTCCTCCAGCCCTTTTTGTTATATCTTTACTGTTTACTCCACCCGTCGTTTGGGAGCTTGTCATGCTCCCCTACCCCCTTCCTTTTGTACACGTTGATACATTAGTATTTCTTCCTTTATAATTACAAGTTTTCTTCCAAAAGTTTTCCTTGTATATATTTCACAGGTTTCAAAACGCACTGAATTTTCTTACGATTCCATCTATTAAAAATATTTTCTGATTTTACTCATGAAATGTTTAGGTGTTTCTCTTTTTTAAGTATTTAAATTTTTTGGTAATGTTTTAATTATTGCTTTCTAACTTAATTTTATTTCTGTTAATTGTATTCTTTTAAAACTAGTTGACTAATTTTATGACTTGCATATAATCACTCACAAATTTTTAATTTTATTGTTGAAAATAATATTTATTTTGTTAGCTTCTATTTTCTATATATCTAGCACACAGCTGAAACTTGTTATTTGGGCAGTCTAATTCTTTTACATCTTACTAATTTCATCTGCTTCTTTCATGTCAATTTACATTTTGTCCATTCTGAATCAAAAGAGATGTGAGCAGTTCTCCTACTTCACTGACTGTCCTGTCAGTTTCTTATAGATCTGTCAGTTTTTACTTTATATATTAAGGCTTGTTATTTGGTATCTGTAGTTTATAATTGACATATCTCCCTGGTAAGTTAATTTTTTATTATTATATAGCACCTTTTTAAAATCACAGAGAATGCCATTTGCCATCCAGTCTGTATGGTCTTACGTACACTGACGTGGCCGCTCTGGCTTCCTTGCGTTAGTATTTGCTACTCTTTCTGCGTCCGTGATGCTTTTTGTGACTCAACTCCTGAAGTCCCTCCGTAAGCATCTGTGAAGCGCTTACTGTGTGCCAAGCACTAGGGAACTGAAGCTAATGCACACTCCCTTCCAGCCCTGGGGAGTTATAGTGAGCAGCCCTGCTCACCCAAGAAAGCAGCGAGTGTGTTACATGAGGAGACTTGCAGGCAGAACGTTGCTCCCTCCCTCTGGGCACCTTTCTGCAGGATGGGTTTGATCTTACCTCCAAGTTCAAGAGTGAGTCCAGTTCCCTTGGTTGTCCTACGCCCCTTGCTCCAATCTTGCCTATGAAAAGACTACAGGAGCCTGTCAGATGCCTTGTTAAAACCCAGACACACTCTGCGGTCAGCGTCCTTAGACTGGCCAGGCTCAGAAGCAGCACCAGAGTTGTGAACTCACCACACCTCCAGAGGATCTCCCGCTTCATCTCATGTGTCTCTACAGTTTAGGGCTCTCTAGTCCCTGGGCTGCAGTGGCATCTCGTTCCCTTGTCGACTGAACATTCAGCGAGACACAGCTGCCTCTTTTCTATCTTTGCAAAAGTAAGGAGCTGAGAAATGTAATTTTTTTTATTCTATGATCAACAAAACACCTTAAACATCAATATTAACACCAAAACGTCAGTATTAGTCATATCCAAAGTGATAGCCCATCTTAGGGACCCTCCCCAAGGCTCCTTATTGTCTCCAGTGGCTGTCACCTGTGAACGGGCTATTCACTAGGGGACTGTTTCATCCACAAACTGAATTTTACTCTTCATCTCCTCCTTGCATAAATTCGCAAGCTCCACAGACTTGTATCCCCTATTCCTCACAAATACAGCAAGGTCTGGCCACAGCGTGTGTGTGTGTGTCTGGCTGTCCGTCTGTCTGTTTCTTTGTCTCTGTGAGTGTTCTTCCCTCCCTCCCTTCTTCTGGAGGGCCTAAACTCTATTTGAGCCTGTACTTTTAAATTTTTGCCTAATCCATCCCTTTGCACCTCTTACTAATGCATTGTGAAAATCTTTTTTCTGTGACAGAGGTCAGCAAACCTGCAACCTACCCCAAGGGTAGAGTGAGTCAAAGTTCCCTATCTTTACTTTGGGAAACTGCTTGGACCCTGTCTCATATCACAGCCATCTTCCAGACACATGAGACTTTTGGGGGAACATTTTAGATGTAAAATGTAGCAGATGTCATGGATAAGTGTGTACACTCAGAGCCAGTTGACAGCTCCAGATTTCCGTCTGTATGTCCTTGGATGAGCTTTTGGAACCTGTACTTCAGCTCTTCATAAGATGGGAAGAATTAGGAAAACAGATGACCTAACATGTACAATTTATTTCAAACATCTTAAACATAGTAAGTGGTCAATAAATGTTTGCTAAGAACAAAGCCCAGTGATGCAGTGCTAGTTTAACAATAGTGCAGGCTCAGGTGGACAGGCAGTTCATAATAATGCTAGCTAGCCTTTATCAGGTGCTTACTGCATGCCAGACATTGTCCTAAGTGCTTTATATACATTGTTTCTCTTCATCTCACAGGCTGTGTATTAAGTTGAGTTGTGTCTCCAGTTTATTATAGCCCCAGGTTACAAATATGGAAATTGAGGTGCAGAGATGAAGTGGCAGACCTGAGATCTTAACTGCATTGCTATAGTCATTTCTCTGACCTCTGCAGAGCTTGTAACTCACATTAAACCTGGTGGCGAAGTATGCAGAGTGGTGTCTGTTACTGAACAGTGCCCCTGGTTGAGAAGGTAAGATAGCAGCGGGTGTCACAAGAGGACTTCTAAGTGAACCCTCAGCCCATTGCCAAGGATATTTGGTTATCAAAGAGATAATGATTCAGCCAGACCTGGTGGCCCCATTGAACAGTCCCAGCACTCTTGGAGACTGAGCCATGAATATTCCAAGTTTGAGACCAGCTTGGGCAACTTAGTAAAAATGTAAAAGTGGGCAAGGAATGTAGTGTGAAGGCCCTGGGCTTAGTCCTTAGTGCCTCCCCTCCCCCTACATACACACAAAGAAGCAAGATGGTGGGTCAGAGAAGGGGAACTTGACTGGCCTTTGGAGTGTGCGGGAATAGGAGTCTTGAGCAGAACTCTGAAGATGGGTGATCTGAGCAAATATAAGAAGAAAGCTGGAAGATGGGTGAGGGAGGGACACAGCTTGAGGCAAATCCCAGCAGCTAAAACAGTCGCTGGGTGTGGGAGCTGTGGTGAAGTGATGACACTGCTGTTGCAGGTGTGTGTTGGGGGTACACAGAGTATATAAGGGAACTGGGGTGAGAGATATAAGCCTCAAACACAGAAGTCACATCGCTTGGCCTCCGGGGGTAGGGGGTCACATTTGGCTCTTGGTGAGTCTTTCCAAAACTTAAATTATTTCTCAACACTCCAAAATTGGAAGACTTTATGTAAAAGTCAGAAGTACAGCTGCTCTTGAAATGAAGGAAGTTCTGGCAGTTGCCAGCCCCCCAACCCCACGTGGTCACCATTGGCTCGAGCTGGGGCCAGCTGTCTCCGTGTGTGGGACAAGCACTTTCCAGTCTGTCACAGGCCTCCACCTGCCCACCAGACTCCATCTGTCCAGCTTCTGTCGGCCACAGAGCTTGTGGCCTTGGCCCAGTCGATGGAGAGGAGCCTGATACTGGATCTGAGCTTCCTATACATTCTTCCTGCAAAACTACAAGCCCTGTGGAAGCAGGAGCCATGTTTTTCTTGTGATCTGCTGGATTGCAAGTGCCTGACAACACAGCCAGCAAATCCTGGGCACTCGGTACTCAGGGCACCTGCATGGCAACAGTGAGCATATCACAATGCATTGGAATTGGGAGGCTGCAGCAGGAACCCAGAAATCTTAGGAAAGAGCAGGCAGTTGAGTGCCAGTAAGCCAGTGACACATTTTGAACCCCTTTCTAATGGCACACTTGGGATGACCATGGGCAGCGATGGGGCTGCCTTTGGTCATAACACAGAGAGCAAGCAACCTGTGTGTTTTTGTCAGGGAAAGCCCAGCTGCTCAAGCACTGCTCTAGTTCCTGGCTCCAGCTCCCAGATATGGCTGGCAGCCTGTTGTTTTCTTCTTGGGACATACACTGAACAATAGGAACAGAGAGCACATCCGTGCACTCGTGCTGCACACTGACTTACTTGCCTCACACCGCAGGACAATGGAACATGACAGAGATCACAGCCGAAGCTCCAGGCCCCGTATATTTTAACAAAAACCTGTAAATCCTCGTTGCCTTTGACTGAGGCTCTGATCTTCCTTCATGGCTGCTGGTGGCATCTCTCCTCGGCATTTAGCCTGTGTTCTTGTTTTGCTTATTTATTTATTTCCCTTTCTTCTGCACGTGGTGTTCCTCTGGGTGCCGTCTGCATGCACTTGCCATCGGAGCACAAGGCAAGAAGAAAGTCAGACTGCCTCTCCCCCGGGCTCGGGCTTGAAGAATCAAAGCAGAGCCGCAGCAGCCCTTCACAGCCTGCAGCAGGGTCAGCGATCTGTGTAATGTTTTCCCTGCCAGCTTATCTCTGCTGATTTCTTGTGTTTTTTGACCAAGGCAAGGAAGAGCTCTGTCTTTACCACTGCCTTTTTTTAAGCGGTGGACCTGCAGCTGTGATCAAAGCGAAGCTCTGTGCTCCCTGCCGATAGCATTCCTGCCTTTTGTAAACTGCTCCCGGTGAGACTGGATTCGCTATGCAGAGAGAGGTGGCTTTCAGGGGGGAAAAAATCCAGATTCCCTGACAAGAAATGAGAGAAGCACTTATATCTCTCACCCCATGAAGCAAGTATTATGATAGCATTATTTGAATGAAATCATAATTGGGCATTTGTGTCTGGTTCCTGTAGAAACATGAAATGGCCAGAACTGATAGGTTGAGTTCAAATGCAGAGGTTTGACTTGTACTGTGTATTCCTATATTTAGTAAAGTAATATCACTGAGCCACTTTATTCTTATTTTTAGTGTCAGTAATTTTTGTAGATGGTAATTTGGGTCTGATTGGGACATGTTGACCGCTCTTCAGCTCTGATTGTAGCAGAGCCTCTGCCGGTGAGTGTTGATGACAAAGGAAATGTGAGATTTTAAAGAGCTTGCTCACTAGTGAGCGGACGTCTTTTCCTCATGGTCATGGTCACTATAATGAAATACGGAATAGGTCGATTATAGCTCCCAACCTGACTGAAAACTATCCTCGGAGAAATATCGTGCAGTCATATGGTGATACTTGACTGCTTTAAAACTTATCAAATCTAATACTTAATACAGTTTGATGTGAAAAATTTGCCCTGCTGGCACTTGTAGGTGTCTGTTGTCTCATGAGCCTGACCTTTCCAACCAAAACCATTTATTTGGTCCTCTCATTTTTGTGCCAAACTCCTAGAACCCTTTAAAGGTGCGTGCCAAGTTCCATTGTAAATGCTTTGGCAAAGAGAACAGACTCTCCCATTGTTCTGCTGGCAAGTGTCATCTTTCAGCACCTTGGCCAGTTTTTTTTTTTTTTTATGTATTTTGGAGGCACGGCCTTAGTAAGTTGCCCAGACTGGCCTCAAAATTGTGATCCTCCTTAATAGCCGGGGTTACGGGCATGTACCACTATGCCCAGCTTGGTTAACTTTTATGTAGTTAATAAATCTGTTACACGTTTAAATAAACCTGTTATACCAGAGGCAGGCCTTTAATCCCAGCACTCTGGGAGGCTGAGGCAGAACAATTCCAAGTTCCAGTCCAGCCTGGGAAATTTAGCAACTTAGTAACACCTGTCTCAAAATAAATGTCTGAAGCCCTAGAGTGGTAAGGCCGGGGAAGGGCAAGAGGGTAGAGGAAGTGTTAGTTCTGGGGACTTGGGGCTAGCCTTGTGGTCTTATCTGTACCTGTGTCACCTAATTTCTCTAGGCCTCATCTTTGTGAAAACAAAGACAACAAAAAACCCTAGGGCTTTCTATTAGCTTTGGGTGGTCTGGCTTGGTATTCACAGCAACATATGATTCTTTTCATTTAAATTAATTAAAATTAAAATTTAAGGTCTGGCTGCTCAGTCCGTCTGGCAGTATATCATGTGCTCCTTTGACAGATGTGGCTGGTGGCTCGCACCTTGGATGGAACAGACATGTGTTTCTATCCTCATGTAAAGTTGTGCCGGACAACCAGGGACTCCACTGCTGCGTTTCTCCTAACTTCTGCGCATGGAGTCTTTGCGGGATGCTTTGTGCCTTCAGGGCCCTGGCCGGTCTGCACCTCAGGGGTGGGGAGGGATGTGCTGAAATCTTTATTCCTTGTTTTCCAGTCGCAGATTGTGAAGCCATAGTGTGGTGTCATTTGCAATCATTTTCTCAGGTACAGTAGTTGTAGAATGATACCTCTTTGAGCCTCAGATACTTTTATCATGTTTGTGTTTATATTATAAGATAGAAAATTCTGGCAGATTTTTTTTCCTGTTTGTTACTGAGCTGCTTCTTTTAGGAAACAAGATAGCTAGGCCCAATGGCACAGGCCTATAACCCTAGTACTCTGGGAGGCTGAGGCAGGAGGGTTTTAAGTTTGAGCTCCAGCCTGGGCAAATTCGCACCTTAGTGAGACCTTGTCTCAAAATCAAAAATTTTAAAGTGGACTAGTGATATAACTCAGTGCAAAGGCCCTGGGCTCCATCTCTAGTACTACAGAAGGAAAGAGAAAGAAAGAAAAGCAAACAAGCAGGTAGACATATGTCACCTTATACATGGGGCAGTGAAGGCTGGTACTAGGCTCCGGCATTGGTGATGGAACAGGAGCTTGGGGCCGATGGGGCAGGAGTCTCAGGCTGCCCTGTAGGAGTTGGGTAGAGGGTACCAGTGGTTGTCTAGTGTGAATACCTGACCTAGAAACTAGTTGCCGTGAGAACAGCAGTTAGGAATGGGAGCAGAGAGTGGATATGCTGGACACTAGGATAATAGACCAGAGGTTTGAGGCAAGAAGAAAGGGAATAGCTAAGAAAAAAAAAAAGAATAAACTGGGTCCCACCATGTAGGCCATTGCATGAACGCATTGCTTAATGTCACCTGTATGCACAAGAACAATGGACCCAAGCAGGCGCTCCCACGTTTCCGTCTCAGCTGTTTGTTCCATGGCACTTACACCATTAGCACACTCTCTGTCTTAGTTTTTGTGTATTGTCTGTCTGTTTTGTATGAGAGAACAGGCTTTAAGGGCCCAGAACTCTTGTCTGTGTTGTACAGTGCTTGGGTACACAGTGCTGTCAGTGAATACTTGCTGAATGAGGGAGCTTCCTAGGTCTGCTGCCCTGAGAGACTAGAGGCAGCCACTGCTCATGGGAGATGGGAGGAGGTGAAAAGGTAACAGGAGGCAGGCAGTGGGTGGCACCACAGTGGACTGTCGGGGGGCTGGGGCAGCCTCTGAGCCCCCGGCTCCTGACTGGTCCTACAGAAGTTGAAGATTTTTTTTTTACAGGGGGGAGGCAGCCAGTAGACAGAAATCCAGCTCTGCAAAGTGAAGCATTCTGAGACCAGTTTGTAAGACTGGGACTCAGGCTCAGTCTGGGCCAGAAGATCCAAGGAGAGAACTCCCAGGCCCAGGATGGGGTGTGGGGGGGACTCCCGCATACCGTCACCTTGAGCCCAGACCCATGAGCCAACTGGAGGTGAGGGTTGCAGCTGGGCCTGGGTGAAAGAGGGCGCAGCAGAGTCGAGCTGCCCTTTATGAATGGTGCAGAGTCATAACAGTTGTCCACCTCACCAGCTCTCCTAGGATGGCGGGGGAATCTCACACCACCCCTCTCCTGATGTGTGATCCAAGCCAAGAACGTAGAGTGCTGAGAGTCAGAAGGGGTGAGGCGATGGTGATCATTTCACTGTTGTCGCAGCTGACTGAGCAGTGCTTCTCAGACATCATCGCACAGGGTAATTACTTGGGGTCTCGTAAGTCTGAGGTTGGGCCTGAGTGTCTCCATTTCTAACAAGTTACTGGGTGATGCTGCTGCTGCTTGAAGTGTTGCCAGCAGGGCCCAGTGAGACCCGAGTCTGGGCAGGAGGCTGATGCAGGAAAATGACAGAGAGTGGAGGGTGGTAGAAGAATAAGCTTACTTAAACTTTGGCCAAATGGAAAGGGCAGCTGGTAGCTAGCCTCCTCACTCCCGATCCCAACCCCTGCCCTCTCCCTGTGCACAGAAGTACTCCAGGTTATAGACAGTGCACAAGAAAAGCCAGGGATTGTGCACTGTTGTTTTTGCCAGGCCTTGGCCACCGAGGACCTAGGTGAGGTCTTTGAGGTCTGTCTTTGTGGTCTGGACAAGGTGACAGGTCCAGTTTACTGTGAAAGCTTGCCATGCTCTTCGGAAAGGTACTGGAAGATTTATTCAATGGGGGGAGAAAACATGAAGCCCTGGATGTTTTGGAATTTACGTTCTAATGGTAAGGATCTCATATAAATAATCTTGTATTGTCTGTCCTCCCTGCCTTTCTTAGGTACTTTTTTATTGCTGTGACCTAACACCTGACATAAATTAGGGGGAGGAAGGGTTTATTTTAATAGCTCACTGTTTCAGAAGGTCACAGTCCACTCAGAGGTAGCTGGAAATAATGGAAGAACATGGCAGAGGCAGAGGTGGAGGCAGCTCCTTATGACATTGCAAATAGGAAGCTAAGTCCCAGAAAGAAGGAAGGAAGGAAGGGAGGGAGGGAGAGGCACATATCCTTCCAAGTCCTTGATCCCATCTTAGTGATCTGTACCTTTTGAGTCCAGCCTCAGTCTTCTGCCCCTTCCAGGTTTAAGACCCCAACAAATACCTGTAATCCAATCCACATATCTGTAATCTGATCCATATGCCTGCAACCCACCCCTCCAGACCAGACTCCAATAGAACATGGTCCCATATACAGTCTATAGCATCCAAATGCATGAGGTTTTGGGGGGACATTCCAAATCTAAACCATAATAGCGCTCCCTTACAATGTAGAATGTTAAGTCCTTATGAAATGTGGTCAGTGTGTCCTTGCCGTCTTAGGGTGTGGCTGCATCTGTCAAGGTGCTGGAGGTTTTGGACTGCAGTTGTACAGTTCCCGCATTGCTAAAAACTTCTTGCTGCTTCTCTCCCTGGCCAGTCCTTCATACTTCTTAAGAAAGTATCAGTTTAATACTGTTCTCATTCTAGAAACCTCTGCATTTTCTTGTTTCTCCCTTTCCCTTCCTCTCATTCCAGGTGTGAAATGGCCACCGCTTCTGAGTGGTCTCATGGCCATTCAGAATTACCGTGATTCTTGCTGTTGGCAGATGGTGTGGTCTATAAAGTGGCTGTGAACACTGAGGTAGTGAGTATCGAACCACGCTCCTAGGGAAGTCACAGGTTAGGCTCCTGTGAGACCTGGGCACAGTAGTCAGTTGGTAACGGCCTGGTCTGAGCGTTGTTTCTGTTTCTGAGTGTTGCTCTCTGAAGACGCTGTATGTGCGATATATTGCTGAGTCATAAACGCTGCAGCCATGTACCATGGCTGTAATGCATGCATGGACGAAAGACCTCCTTGTTGCACTTTGGAGCATGTGTTAGCACTCCCACATTATGCCTGGGGCCTATTTTAAGCAGTAGAACCACCAGCAGAAGTGTGAACACCACGCTGCTGCACAAAGGACACATGCAGAGTGTAAGGTGAAGCAGCCGAGCAGAGTGGCATCCTGGAAGAGCTCAGCTGGGAACACAGGCACTGGGGAACTGAGTGGTCGCTCTGCTGAATGTGTCGTCAGGTGGCCACAAAGCATCAGGACATTATTGATTTGGGAGTTACAAGTACACTTTAGTGGAGGAGGCAGATTCATCTGAGTAGTATTTGTGACTTGTGTGGGTCGACTTTATCTGACAAGTGATGAAACTAAAGATGCTAGTCCAGGCAAAAAATAAAGTTGCCCTTTTTCCCCTTCAAATAATTTGATCAATGAAATTTAAAAGAAAAAAAAATCCCTCCATCGGAATAGTCACCCTGAAAAGAAATAGGACTCTGATGGCTTTTTTTGTCCTCCTAGTTACGTGCAGAATGGTTTTCATCAAGTTCCAAGTAAGAGGCTGACCTTGCCAGAGCCCTGGCACCCTGCTCCTCATGGTCCTCAGTGCCCTCTGCGCTGTGACCCCCCTGGCTTGCCCCTTGCCCACCTCTCGTGGAGGGTGTGTGATCTTTTGGGTCACAGATTGCTTTTTACAGGTTATTATGGCCAACAAACCTGGCGCGGGGTCAGTAGTCAGTGTTTATATGTGGGAAGACTGATCTTTGACCTTGGGCATGTGAGCTCCAAAGCTGCAGCTGTGCCTGATCTCTTCTGATCCTGGCACGCAGCTTCTGAGACCAGGAAGCTCTGAAATCAAGAGCATTTGCAGAGCACTTGGCAACAGTCCTGACTGGCAGGAACTCATGTGGCGACATGGGGCTATTTACAGTCTTGGGATGATGGATCATACGTTTGGCCTCAGAAGCATTAGTGTGCTTGATTACAGGATGCTGCAGGCATGTTGCGTAGTGGATGGCACACGTCCCACGTCACTGCTCCCATAGCAAAAGGGAAAATCCTGGGAAAGCCAGTGGGCTCAGGTTTTTTAGAGAGGGAACAGCCAGCCTGGAGGAAGACTGAGGGGTTTGCTGTAGGAATTTTACTTCAGGGAATTGGGAGTTCAGAAGAGTTAGCTAAAGGCATGTGTAGTTACAGTCTGCAGCTTGTGAGAGTAAAATGAAGTGACATCGTCTGATGGCATAACTCCTGAGGGGACAGCATGCAGAGGGAAAAGCCCCAGGGGAAGAACACAGCGCTGAAAACCAGTTTCTCCAGTTAGGAAGAGGAAGCTGGAAAAATGAAAGCAAACGATTTCTTAATCTCACCACTTCATGGTAGGTATAAAAATACATACTTGGAGTATGTTCCATGTGCATATATATGCATGTGTGAGCAGCTACGCAGTAGAATCATATGGTACACCGTGGCCCTTTGAATTTCAGACTTCACTCAAAAAGAAAAATCTGATTCCAACATCTGAATCAACTGTTGTTTCACAGAGAGATGTATTAGTAAAACCTGCTCTTCTGTTTAAAAATTAATCATAACTAGTGTCAAGAATCAAAACAAAACAATTCCAAGGAGCTGAGGTCGACCAAAAATACTTTCCATCCTGTTCCTTAACAACAACAACAGTGCTTGGAGCACCTAAGAAGTTGGCATCGTTGCCTTATTTCTTCCAAAGGGGAAATGTTTTCTATTTGTATACAGTGTAATACAGCTGTAGGTGGAGAATGGGGGACTTAAAACTCTGAAGCTCTCCTTTAATGAGAAAGTCAGCTTCACTCGGTAGTACACACATGTGGTGGAATTGGACGCTGACTTGTTCATACAGGTAGCATAAAGATTCTTAGTGGCTTAAGGTTACATTTGTGTGAAAAGAGAGGAAACAGTAAATACTTGAAATAATATTAAAAATAATAGAGATTCCATTCTGGCTCCTGAAATACTGGGATTGATCTGTAGGTGAAAAGTCCTGGAGCAAAAATGCCTTTAGAAATAACCCATAGAGAGGTGGGGCTTGTGATGGGACCTTTTGAGGAAAGTAAGTCACTGAGGATGTAACCTAGAAAGGTGGGTGTATCTCATCCCAACCCTTATTCTCTTTCTCTTCTTCTTGGCTGCCACGAGGCAAGCATTTTTCCTCAGCTGTGTCCTTCTGCCGTGATGTTTACTCTGTACCACAGGCATAACAGCTGCAGAATCAGCTGACTATGGGCTGGAACCTCTGAAACTGTGAGCCAAAATAAACCTTTCTTATTTTAGCTCATTATTCTCAGGTACTTTGTCATAGTGGTGGAAAACTAACATATTAAGCTGTGTACTCATACAAGAAACATTTTTCTGTAGTCTGTACGTTGAAAGAGATGGCTAGTGGAGCTTTCTCTATGTAGAGGTGGGAGAGTCTTGTTCTGTAGAATTTGTCTTCTAACATAAGCTTAAGATGAAGGCCGTAGTATTAGGAATCCTGACACTTGGCTCTCAGGGAGCTGTGTCTGTGATCCCATCTGTCTCTGAGACTCTCCTCCTCTCTGGCTCCAACCCCTTCTCCAGAGCAAGCCTCCGGAGTCCAAAACTCCTTTTCCAGGACTCGGAAGGGTTTTTCTTTGTTGAAGTTAACTTTTATTGGTGTTATGCCTAGGGTATAAGTACACAAATACTGAGTTCTTGAAAATTAAAACATGATGGGAGACTGGTACCCCAACATGAAGAGTTGTGCCTTGGGGATATTTCATGTAGCTGAGATAGTAAATGTGCACACCTTTGGTGTGCGGACAGCTTCATTTGTTCAGTATTACTTTTGCAACATTCTGACTTTCAAAATCACCTCCTATAGATCTCTTCAGGGTACCTTGAAAACAACAGTCTAACAGATCGGCACAAGAGCATTCAGCTCTCCAGAGGGATACTGCTTGTGACATCGCTGCTTAAGGTCCATGCCGGGAGGACACTAGGAGAGGAAAGCTGGGTGTTCACTAGACGACAGGTGGTCCTAGTTCTGATCCCTCTCCTCTTGTCCTTTGCCTGTTGATCCTAAGACTCAGCCTTCCAGAATCCCTGCTGACTTCCAACAAGGACAGAAAGCAATATAAGTATTAGACTAGAGCACACCCGGATCCATTGTGCTTTGAGACTGATTTGGCTACATTAGCAAAGATCCTGTTTCCATATACAGTCACTTTACCCTGATCCAGGGATTGGCGTATCAACATGTCTTTGTAGGGGACTCTGTTCAGCTGACTCACAGTAAGCGCCACCACCTCCACAATAGTAACACATTCTTCATCTTTTTGATCAACATCCATTTAGTTTAATGAAACCCAAGCATCTGTCATACATTACCACCGTTTCACTTAATGAGGTATGTAGATGTTTTCAGAATTGTTTAAGTCTTGTGTACCCAAATCTCGTGCTTAATGGATTAATTATAGAGATGAAAGTAAAGCTTATATAGCCTCAGTCTTAGGCTTATAGTCCCCATTTTGCCATATTCTTTCCTTCTGTACAAAATGTTATTATTGTTGTTTTTCTTTTGGTTTCATTCATAATTTATCCCCTGCTTTGTACCAGAGATTACTTAAACATTTTCTTTCTCCGCGTGTGTGTGTGTCTAAAATAACATGGTATAATTAAAGGTAAGGGTAAAACAAAAATTAGACCGTAGAAACAATGAAGATAGAAACAAGCAGCAGCAAACATAGTCTATGATGCTGGGTGGGTCAAGATTTGAATTTTCAATAACAACAACAAAAAAAAGATTTGAATTTCCCTGAATTTCCTCCAGCCAACATGGAAAAGGAAGGAGACCTTGTAAATCACATGATTCTGGGAATTTTTAATCAACCATGAATGCCAGCTTTTGGGATCACAGCGGTGAAAGTCGGGAAGTAGACGGACATGTGGAAAATTTGTGAGACCCACACGTCCATTTCTGCTAATTTGATTTGATCTATTGTAAATGTCGAACTGCGTTGAAGACAGGACAGATTGCATTGGCTTCTAGCAGCTCTTTATGATGTTGTACATTTCTGCTTACCTGTCACTCTTAGTGTTTTAGTACTTACAGAGGTGCCTGTGGTGAGGCAAATTATGGGGCTCTGTGTTGGAGAGACCTTCAGTCACTTAGTACAGCCACCTCAGTGCATAGCATCAATTTTTTTCTACATTAAGTCATTTATTTTGCTCTAAAAATATGAGCTGTATGTGCCTTGACACACATGTATAGATACACACATAAACGTGTGTGTTTATGTGCAGACTGTTTTCCAAAGGAACTGCCAGGCTGGGCCTACTGGCTCATGGCTATATTCTCAGCATTGTGGGAAGCTGAGGCAGGAAGATTGCAAGTTGGACCTCAGCCTAGGCAACTTAGTGAGACCCTGTCTCAAAATCAAAATTAAAAGTAGGCCAGGGATGCAGCTCATGGTGAAGGCCTTGGGCTCTGTCCTCAGTGCCATAGAAACACAAAAAAGAACTGCTGAATGTGGAGCTGTCTCCTCAGCTTGAGCTCAGTTGCCTTGGCCCCTGCTATGTAGTCAAGGGCTCCTGGTAACCGGTTTTTGAACATGAAGCCGAACTGTGTAATCACTGGAAGGTTAAAATGAACAATTTTCTATCTACTTATGAACCTGGAGAACCATGCGTGAGCCTAAAAGTATGTTAATATACACAGTGTCATCAAAAACTATAGTGTGTGTGTGAGTGTGTGGGGTGGGGTAGTAAAAATATATTATCCCCCTAAAAACAATACCCTTCGCTTCAAATAACACCCCATTGTTCTTGCCACTTTCTGAGGCAGTTCTGGAAGACTTCTTTTCTGTCTTTTCATGGCTGCCTTTATGTCCAGAATTAAATCAGAACATTTACAGCAATTTCTGTTAAGTAAAATCATTATGTTGTGTTCTTATCCTCCTTATTAATCAGATCTGGCATTGCACAACTCTGGCTATTCCTTAAAATTGGTTGACAAGGACAGATAAACATTTTCAGTTGGGTCAGGATATCCAAGCAGTCACAACAGCACAACTGGACACAGAAGAGGCCTTCTAGAAGTGCTTCAGCAGGTGGCCATACATTGGGATGAGTGTGTTCAAAGTGAGAGGGAGTGTTTTGAGGGAGATCAATGGCACTGTGTCTTTTACCATAATAAATCTTTAATCATTCACCATTTTTGTCATACTTTATATTAAAAATTGGTAAGTAGAATGCCAGGGACCTTCAGAACTGTCTTCCTGTGATGATCTGAGGACTTCACGTGGTTCCTTGGCTCAGCTTCCTGGTGTGACAAGTAAGGGTACACGGAAGCAGCGCTGTTGTGCAGGGCTTTTGTGAGTGCAGAGCTGACGGGACTGCCCTCAGCAGTCTGTCCCAGTCAGGATTCAGGAGCTCCCACCCTCCCTTAACTGTTGCCAGGGTGGACCTTTGTCTCTACACAGGAGCCAGTGTGACATTTGTGTAGCTGAGTCTTTAGTGTAGCTGTTTGCTGCAATGATTTGACTGTGTTCTCTGAAGACATTATTTCTACTTGGAGAGGGAACTGTAGTCCACTGTGTCTGGTATGTACTAATCACACACACACACACACACACACACACACACACACACACCTTAAACTTTTAAAAAAGGGAGTAGCATAATTGTAGAGCCAACCTTCCAAGAGCATTTGTTAACCTGCTTACAGAATATATGTAAGTAGCTGTTTTCACAGAAGGGTTCTACAGTCTGTTCTGTGATTTCTCAGAAAATCTTGATATACCTTATCATTTCGGGGAGACAGAAGATACTCTCAGCCGTAGACTTTTGGGAAGCAGTCATTATCGGGTCCTGAAGAGTAGATTCTGCTTTTGAGCTTGCACCACCCTTTCATCTCTGCCCGCAGAACTTTCCTGAGCTCAGGACATCACAACCAAGTGGACCTTCTCGTAGGAATTAAGGGATATTGGCATTTTCAGTGGTCTTTCTCAAACATGAAGCATTTTTATTATTTTCCTAACAACTGCTCTGGTAGCATATGAGAGTCTGTCAGAGAGGAGAGCCTATGGCCCAGGAAGCATGGGTGTGTCCCTGTGCTGCTCTGCCTTCCCGTTTAGGTCCCACCGACTCCCAAGCTACCTCAGAGCAACCATTGGACAGCCTCATGCATAAATGGCAGGAGTGGAACACAGGGTTTATGTGTGCGGATCAAGTCCCACTGGGCCTGCCTAGTATAGCTGCCACCTGTATGTCATGCGGGGCGCCCTGCTTTCCTAGTACTCGTTACGTGAGTTTCTTCTGCACATAGAAAGTTAGCACAGGGAAGTGATGACAGTCAGAGCACAGAATACCCACTAGTGAGGCGACCAGCTGCGCTCGAATTCGGTCCCCATTCCCGCATGCCGTTTCCTTCCTTGCGCCTGTCCCGCCCAGCCCACCACTGTTCTTGATTCATGATCTCCTGTTGCCATTCATATTGTGCAGTGCAGACTGTGAACTGGGCAAAAGATGACACGTGGCATGGAGGCTGTGCGAGCCGCACCGAGTCACTACCCGGATGCATGAGAGCACAGGGTTTGCTGGCAGCTGAAGCAAAGAACCCTAGCATGAGAATAAAACAAGCAGACATCCTTATCAAGGGATGGATGTAAGCGCTGTGTGATGAGCAGCCCTCAGTCACACAATGGTGCTCTTAATTATCTTCTGTAAAAATTACTCTCCGAGTCTGCTCCACCAAGATCCCCAGGATGCGGTCAGTGTCGGGCGTGCTATAATAGAGTCATGGTAGAACAAATATTAATGCAGCAAGTGCTTGTTTCATTCTTATTCTCGAGCATTAGTACATAGCTGCAGCACATACTCTATATTAGAAGTGTTGTTACATATTTCACCATCTTATTTTTTTAATCGTTTCCAGGTAAACTCCTAGCCTTTCATCATGCTTTACAATTACATTTTGCTGTCCATTTTAAGTTAATTAAATAATTTTTCTTGTGCTTACCCTGATTTGTTTCAACCATGGGAACCTTGGTCCAAGGGAGTATAAGGTGTGGGATAATGTCCTCAAAGTTCTTGTCATTCCAAGAACCTCAAATGTGACCTTGTTTGGAAGTAGGCTCATTGCAGAAGTAGTTAAGATGAGGCTGGAGTTGCTGGCTGGAGTAGCATGGACCCTTAATGCAGCACACCTAGTGTCCTTGTACACCAGGGACTTACGGACACACAGGGAAGATGGCACTTTGATGTCACAGACACTTAGGTAGCACTGGTGATAAAGGAGGCAGAGGCAGGTGGGAGCATGTGTGTCTACAAGCCAAGGAACACCAAGCACTTCTGGCAACACTGGAAGCTGAGAGGAAGGAGAGGAGCAGATTCTTGCCTCTGAGAGAACGGCTCTTCCAGTACCTTCATTTTATATGTAGAGCCTCTAGAACTATAAACAAATCCATTTCTATTAAGTTATCAGTTTGTGACTGTTGATGACAAGAACTCTAGGAAACTAATAGAGGGAATTTTCAGGAAACAGCTGACCCATGAACTAGATGTTGTTTTTCATAGTTCACATGCAGAGAGTGCCTTGAGATCCTGTTGAAAATTGGGTAAGAAGTTACTTCATTGCCCCAAACTGAATATGGCTTACATGACTCCTAGCCCACAGTTGTCTCTGTGCTAAATTAGTAGCATCTTATCCAAAGGCGGGGATAGGGAACCTTTTTTTCTGCCAAGTGCCATTTGGATATTTATGACCTCATTTGCCATCTGTACAAAACTATCAAGGTAAAACTTAGCCTGCTATATATTTGGCAAACATTTAATTAACTTAATCCTGATCCCTGGGTTGGACCAAAGGTATTGCCAACCAACCATTCCCTTCCTGACCCTGTTCAGAGAGACCAGATTCTCTGATGGAGGCGGAAGTAGCCCTTACTGTTAGGGCACAGCAGACAACTCTATGTTCACCCATATATCAGTTACAGTCATCTTTCATGGCAACTCTCAGATTCAAGGAAGGAATTTTAGCCAGGCAGTGACACTCGCCTATACTCCCAGCTACTCCAGAGGCTGAGATTGGAGGATTGCAGGTTTTCTGTCAGCCTGAAAACGTAGTAGCTTGGTCTTAAAGTCAGTGCATTGCCTTTTAGATCAGGCTATAAAAAGTGTGTTCTGGATTGAGGATGCTGTGGTTTGGAACGGGTTCTACATTTTCCATAGACAAGAATAATGGCACATTATGATCATCAAGACCAGTTAAAAGAGAATTCCTTGCACATACGTTTGGCCCACACAGAACCCAGGATTGTATTGGAGATGAGGTGGGAGAGAATCCTATAAAAGGTACAGTGTCCTGGCCAAGCCACCCAGAAAGCTCTAGAATTGGGTATGAAAATGTCTAGAGCTGCCTCCCTGGCGCCTGGTCCTTTATTATCAGTTGCTGGCTCCAGGCTAAGGATGTCATGCTTGGCAGCCTCCTGGGTTTGGGCAGAGGAAATGAAACCTAGTCATTTACTGTGAGATTTATAGTAAACCTGCTATTGCAGGGAGTGGTGAAAAGTTGATTGATAGGTTAAGGCAAGCTTTGTGGAAGAAACAGGATGTGTGCTTTCCATTCCTACCCAGGTCTCCCTTCTATGCTTCAAGGCTCCTTTGCACTTTGTTTTGGTTGTTTCAGGAGGCTGTGGTTCTCCCCAACTCCCCAGACTCAGTCACCACATGTAAAATAATTGAGGAAAGTTTGTATCAGCTTAGCCATAGTCCAGGCATGTATTTTCAGCTGTTACTATTACTCTGTCATAGTAGTTATATTTACTCTAACTTGTCAGCAGTCTGTAATTTTTTTCAGAAAAATCCAAGTAGGATATTATTTCATAAATGTAAAAACAATGAAAACCTCATTTTGTTTTTGTTTTTTTTTTTTTTCTTGCTTTCTTAAAGTTATATGGTTGGGGGCTGGGGCATAGTTCAAGGTTGAAGCACTTGTTGGCAAGTGTGAAGCCTTTGGTTCAATTCCCCAGCTCCATATAAGCCAAGTATGGTGGCACAGGCCTATAATTCTAGCACTCAGGAAGCTGAAGCGGGAGGACTGCGTGAGTTCTAGTCCATCCTGAGCTACATGGTGCATTCAGGACTAGGCTTTAGAGCAAGACCTTGCCTCAAAAAACAAACAAACAAACAAAAACAGTTACATGATAGGATTCCATTTGTAAGAAAAATATTTTGAGCATGAATTTATGAAGATATAACAATAGTATGATCTGTTCATATCTCTTTACCTGGTAAAAAATATATTCTTAACAGATGATGTATTCCTCATTTAAATATAAAGTATATACTATAATCATGACTAGTAACTAAGTACTTGTATACTTGAGTGTATCAAAATGTACTTAGTCATCTAGTAATGCCATAGACAGAGCTTTTTAACATAAACTAGCCAGGTCTGTTTTGAGTGTGACAGAAAAACCACAACTACCTTATGTGAGCTGCTTTCTGAAGTGGCAACTGCAGTACAGAGGTGGGTTTTAGAATTGACAGGAAGTAGCAGATTAGCACCACCTCCAGTTGCACTAGTGATTGGAAGATCAAAATAGCTTCTCTTCCTGGCTTCCTTTTCCATTTATGTACTAAGTTATAACTATGTAAAATAATTAGATAACAGCAAACTCAAGTTGATTCCTCAGACTCTTTGCTCATATTCTATACCAATGCACTTTTGACACTGCAATCACTTTTTTTTTTTCCTGTAGATAGGGTCTCGCTATGTAGCCCAGGCTGATCCTGAACTCACTGTGGAGCCCAGGCTGGCCTTGAACTCACAGCAGTCCTCCTGCCTCAGCCTCCGGAGTGGTGGGCTTACAGGCATACCCCTCTCACCCTCGCCCAGCTTATGTGGTGCTAGGGAATTGAACGCAGGGCCTTGCACTTGCTGGTGTTTTAACCACTGTGCCATTCCTTCGGCCCTGCAACCAGTTTTTATCTTAGATTTCTATAGGGGAAGAGTTCAGAATACTGCTTATGTACGCTGAGAGTTTCACTCAGAACTTCCATGTTAATGGGAAGCTAGCCAGCCTGAGCTAGTCACAGTGGGGTAGTAAGAAATGCAACTGAATCAGCTTGGTGAAGAATCAAAAATGAACATCATATAATTTTTTTTGAGACAGGGTCTTTAGCTATAGTCCAGGTTGGTCCTGAATTCACCATGTAGCCCAGGCTGGCTTAAACTCACATCAGTCCTCCTGCCTCAGGCTCTCAAGAGCTGGGATTGCCAGCACTTACCACTGTACCCACATTATGCGACACTGGGGAATCGAACCCAGCCTATATAATTCATGTCTTTTAACATATCTTATATAAATGGGTTACTTCTAACATAATGTAGTGCTAAAAGTGAGAGACAACCTTTTTCCTGGTGTATAAACATTCACATCAGCCGGGTAAGGGCACAAGTCCCTATTCGGGTCTCATGGCTCGCCTTGTTTTTTAGCCCTACTATACATGGAATACGCTCTCTGAAAAGAGCCAAGGTTAAGGTGAGGAGCTTTGAAATTCTACACATATGCTGTGACAAAAGACACCTGGGATATAGTATTTGTGTAATAGACAATAACAAAATCCAAGGAGTTTAAACTTCAAAATTGTAAGAATCTCATATAGTCATTAAAACTATGGTATGTGTCTGTGCATGTGTATATGTATGATGCTGGAGATGGAACCCAGGACCTCACGTACATTAATTAAACAAGTACCCAACCACTAAATTATAAAACCAGCCCAATGTTTACTAAAATAATTCATTTTTTCCCCTTCATTTCTAAACATTTGTAGTTAAAGCTTAGAGGTATACTTCATTTAATGCTGCTAAGCTAAAGATGTTAGTCACAGTGCCTTTAGGGAATTCTGGGCCTTGTAAGTCAGAACCTGCTCTTTTGGGAGATGCTGAATGGAGCCCAAATTGGGAAACAGAGGAGATTTTGGTCTTAAGTAGTAGCCGAAGCCTGATATTTTGAGAGGCCCTGTGGTGGAGTCAAGGTAGCTGGAGTCTCAAGGCTGGGGTTTCCCTGGGGACTTAGAGAAGTTCTGTGAACCTCAAGCTTCTGTTTCCTCACCTGTAACATAGAGAAAATAATGATACTGCTCTACCAGATGGTTGTGAGGAACCAATGCTGTGATGTTTGTGGAACATTATGTTAATCAGCTTTCTGTAACCATAATGAAACAACTAAATAATCAGTTGTTTACGCAAGAAAGGTTTTTGGCTCAGGGGTTCAGAGGCTTTGGTCCATGGCCACTTGACTCTGTCACTTGGGTCTGTGGCAGTACAGACATCAGATAGGACCGAGTAGCAGAGATGGCTATTGTCCTTACGGTCACCAGAGAGAGAGAGCGCGCGACAGAGGAGAGAGGCTAAGATCCCAGTGTCCCCTTCAAGGGCACAATCCCAGTGACCCAACTTCCTCCACCAGGTTCCACCTCCTCAAATTTCCTCCACCTCCCAAGAGCACCAGAAGCTGGGACCAAGGCTTCAACGTGTGGACCTTTGGGCGATATTCCAGATCCATTCAAGATTCTTACATTTAATGCCACAAACATCATCCTTTATATATTGTTGAAAATATTTGTAGTGACTATTGAAAATGAGATATATGGTCACTGAAGTGAAAGTTTTTACCTCCTCATTTCTAAGACTGTAGTTTAGTAGGAGGCACACCCTCTTCCTCCTTTACAGCTGTGTCTCTACCCAGCTAGAACTAGCCTCACTTGGAAATATGGTAGCAGACTAGTTCCCTTGGCCTGGACGTGGTAAATGGCCCTCCTGCTCTGACTGATAGTTAAATATCAAAACATACGGTAGATGCCACTGCAGCTACCATGGATGTAAACTTGATTGCTTTTGTCTTACTTGCAGCGATCCTTTAAAATGCCTCCCACTGACAAGAGTTGAACCAGGGTTTGGCCCCAGCTGGTTGTACCTTGCTCCCCTCCTCACCATGGTCATCTCTCCTCACCTCAGCCCCTGGAGAAGTCCAGCACTGACACCAGGGCTTTCCTCGCTGAGGAGAAAACTGTCCATGAGTGCTGCTGCTGTCCTTGTCCCTCTGCCCAGTTATGCCTGCCCCACCTTGGACACCAGAGTGGTGCTTCAGTGTCCTTCCTACACACGGGATGGAGCAGTGGGGGAGGAAGACACGCCTCTCTGCACAGACTCATTCCTAAACTATTGTGAGAAAAAGGGGCCTCCAGTATAAGCAGCACTTAGGGGAAAATGCTGTCTTTGTTGAGTGTTTTCCACGCTCCATCCATTCCCATGAGCCGCACTGAGGTGAAGCCAGTTCCTCACGTGAGGAGACAGGCTGCACCTTCCTGGGGAATTCGTCTTGTAAGCAGACCCTTATGCTGCTTGTCTCAAAACCACTAAATGTTTTATATTGTCATTTAATTTTTGGAGTTAGGGAAACATGAAACCTTGTCAGCAAGTTTATATTTTCATTAACTACAGTGTTTTTGCAGGTGTCACGTCACGTTTTCCTGTGTAGAATAGCACAAGGACAGTCTTTGGGGGACTGCAGTCTGTGCTGTGTTGTTTCTTTTAGGAGCAAACAAAACAAGTGAAAGGATCCAAGTTAATGAAGAAGCTTACCTGTTAAGAAAAAAGTCCTGTGAAATAATATGGAATGGTTTTCTGATTTTAAAATGCTGCCCACCGTGCTCCGTGGTACTGCTTTTTGTTTTCTTTTTGTGTCCCTTTTTAAATAGTAAACTGAGATTACATTCGCATAGGTTTAAAAATAAAACAGTATGTAACCAGGCATGTTAGTACAGACCTTGATCCCAGCACTATGAGAGGCTGAAGCAGGAGGACTGCAAGTTGAAACCCAATCTGGGCAACTTAGCAACATAGTGAAATCATGTCATTTAAAAAAAAAAAAAAGTAAATCCGCAAGTAAGTGTGGGAGTGTAGTTCAGTACGACAGTTCGAGTTCATTCCCTAGAGCCACAAAAACAATATGACACCTTGGAATGAGAAGGCTGCTCTCTCTGTCACTTCCTGTCTTCCTAGGTCTCCTCTCCCTATACAGATACCATTTTCGGCTTCCTTCCCAGCTTCAGCAGTGTGTATGTGCACAGTTCCGCATCTGACCTGCGTGTTCTTTCTGTTTTGTGAAGGGGAGGCAGCAGGTATGTGGGTGTGCCTTTGGGAACAGTAAGCACTGGCAGGCTCGCCAGCACCCTTCCCTGTCCAGCTGCAGGCTCTTCCTTGCATGGATTTGCCATTGTCTTGTTTAACCAGTCTCCTGTGGGAGGCCTGTGAGTGTTTCCCTCTTGGGGCATTAAGCACCTTGTTACTGTAGGTAACTTCAGACTCGTGCCACATAGCCTGGGTGCTGAGTGTGTTCACCCCAGACCCGGGTGTGCCTAATCAACTCAGAAGAGCATTGCTGGGTTCTCCTTAGGGGGGATCATCACTGTTTAGTATGTTCCAACAGCCTGTGAAAACCCCTTCCCCCCCACCCCCCACAGTCTTACTAAGAGCATGTTATCCACCGTTTTGGTATTTGCCAAGTTGACCAATGAAAATATGTCTCAGTATGGTTCACTTCGTAGTGTTCTCATTTGAGCTAAGTGGAATGTCACACATTCTGGAATCATTCGCTTCCTTTTGTGAGAATTACTTGCTTGTATGAAGCTGTGGTCTATGACATGTAAAGGGAACGAATCTGTGGTCTATGACATGAATTACAAATATTTTTCCCAATTTTGCTTTAGTCTTTACACCTTGCTGATAGCGATTCCTGTTTACATGTAGAGGTGGTTGATTTTTCTTTAGGTGAGTTTATAAAGCTTTTTTGCAGCCTTCATATTTTGAGCCTCCCTGTTGCTAAGCTCAAAAAGAAATTCTGTATTTGCTTATAATGCCTTAATAGTCATCTTTTGTTTCTATCTTTGATCCATTTGGGGATTTGTCCCGGTGTGTCATGCAAAGTATGGATTCATGTGTATTTTTAAAAAGTTCCCTACTGTGTTGTCACCACGCCAATTACTGAGTGGCTCTAATTTTAATTTCTTCTTAAAATAATTTTCAAGGTCCAAAAGGTTGACCGCTCTCTCAGAGGCCCTAAAAGAAGCCTCCATTACCAAGGCACAACTGGGGTTGGAGCTGGAAGAGCTAGAAGCTGCAGCCCTCCTCGTCCAGGAAGAGGAAACTGCCCAGAAAACAGCCCAGTCCCTGCCCACACAGCAGGCGCATGGCTCCAGTCCTGAGGCAAGCGACACAGAAGGGTCAGATTCAGATTCGGAATCAGACTCAGAATCAGACAGCACCACATCATCGGACACTGAAGACTCGGCTTCGGAGCAGGATGAGCTCAGTGGGAGCCCGGCCACGTCCCTGACTTCTCTGCGAGGCCCCTTTGTGGAAGAGACCAGTGCCTTACTTATCAGTAACAGCGGGACATGCAGAGATGCAGCCAGTCAGAAAGAGCCGCAGACCTGGTCCCCAGCTCCTGGGCCATGCAGGCCTCTGATACAAGAGCTCGGGGAGCAGCTGAGGACCACACTGCAGGTGTCCCAGCCTGAGGGCGCCTCTGCTGGGAGCCACAGTGGCCTGCCAGACGGAGAGGGGACAGGTGCCAAGTGACTGGCTCACCAGCTTCCTTCGTGGTCTAGGTCAGCTGTGGTCCATCTGCTGAATTAGATGGAATTCCTCCTTTTTTTCTTTATATGGACAGCACTGTTCTCAGTGAGCTTTGTACATACCTTTTGGTTCATTGTCACAACTTGAAAAATAAAGTTCTAATGTCCTTCTGACAAAGATGAAAATAGTTCTACTGCCAGAATCTCTCGAACATAGAAATTCCTTTTATCTAATTAATCTTTTCACTTTACTGGGATGTACTTGACACACAGTGAGGTGCTTGTACTCAAAGTGTGCAGTGTGCTAAGTACTGACATACGAACACACCAAGGGAAACCATCACGACAATGGGGCCATGAATTTCCCCGTCACCCCCACGTGTCTCTGTGCCCTCTGGCACCCTTCCCTCCCGCCTGGCTGCATGCCACCACCTGCATCTCCCAGCCACTGCAGGTCTGCTCTCTGACACCACACAGTGCTTTGCATTTCCTCTAGTTTGATAGAAATTGAATTATGCAACATGTACTATTTCTTGGTCAGGCTTACTTTACATTGTACAGTGATTTTAAGTTTGATCCATATGGCAAGAGATCATGAGTTTTTTTGAGTTTTTGTGGGGTTTTTTTGTTTTGATTTGTTTTTCATTGTTAGGTACTATTCTACTGAATGGCTTTGTCTACCTGCTGGTGGGCATTTGAGTTGTTTCCAACTGGGGGCTGTTACCAGTAAAGCCGTTACAAACATTTGTGTGCAAGGCTTCGGGTAGGCATATGCTGTCATTTCTCTAAGGTAAATATCTGGAAGTGGAAGTAGCTGAGCCGTATGGTAGGTTATGGATACGTTCAGCGTTTTAAAAAGCTACAGAACTGGCTCACCTTGTAGGTATACCTTCGTCTGTCCTGCCAGCAGTAGGGTAGAGCCCCTGTTCCTTCCTGTGCTTGGCATTGCTTGCTGTGGTCCATCTTTTAGACTTTGCCATTCTCGGTGGTGTATGGTGGTGTCTCCTCATGGTTTAATTTGCATTTCCCTAAGACTTCTGGTGTTGAGCCTCTTTTCATATGCTTATTTGCCATCCACATATCTTTCTGAAATGTCTGTTCAAATCTTCTGCCAATTTTTTTTTTTTTTTTTTTTTGTAAAGATAGGTTGTTTATTTTGTTTTGGGTTTTGAGAGTTCTCTGCAAAGCCAGGATGCAAGTCCTCATTATGAGTCATGTTTTCCTGCTTCTTGGCCTGCCTTGTGGTCTTTGATCACAGACGTTGTGAATGTTATCTGGCTGAATGCTGGGTAAGTATGAGTGTTTCTGACTTAGAGTCTTCACCTTTGTTTTGGGGAACAGCGAACTAACTTGAAATAGTTCAATCCTTGTGAGTCTGGCTTTTATTGTACTTTTCTTTGAGACAAGATCTTGCTCTGTAGTCTGGGCTGGTCATGAACTTGTTGTGTGGCCCAGGATGGCTCAAACTCACAGCTCCTCCTGCCTCAGCCTCCTAAAGGCTGAGATTACAGGGATGCACCACAATACCTAGTTAATTTTTTAATGTGGTGCTGGGAAATCTAACTTAGGGTCTTGCACATGCTAGACAAACACTACAACCAATGAGCTGTGCCCCAACCCCTGGGCCTGGCTTCTATAATTTGTTAGGTCTACAAGGTATCCCAAAGGTCTCTCTGTACATATAAAAATATTAAAAAATAAAATGAGGTAAAATAAAAATTTGTTTGCTTGGGATTAATTTGTCCTATCTTCAAGGTAAAACTAATGCTCTGAGAAAAATTCTGTAAGCACTAAATTTAATGTACAGGATATCCCAAAAGTCACCATACATAGGAAAAGTTAAACTTTTGGGACGCCCTGCAGAGAAGGCTGAGCATAGGGTGCATTATTAGTCAATATTGTTTGTCCTAGATGTTGCACCCATGTCCCAGGGATGAGGAGACATTCCAGTCCAGATGGTGGAAGTAGGTGCTGTTCCCTCTAGACCTGTCAGTGGGCCTTTCCCCAGCACTCATCACTAACTACTCTTTTGAATACTAGAGAGGTGTCCCCTACACCTTGATATCCAGGGCTCTCCAGGTAGCTCTTGTCTCTGGTACCTGCCCTGTCCTGAAAACTTGTGCTACCTTGGTCTCCCCAGATCCTCAAATCCATCTCAAAAACTCCCAAGTTGATTCTGCATGCGTGATCAGACATGCCTGTGAGAATCAGTCTTCCATCACTGGATGGTGAGTATCTTGAAAACCACTATTTTATAAGCCACTATTTCATGCCCTGTTCTTGGTTTTTCTGTTTTGTTTTTGCAGGGTTTTTTTGGTCTACACGAGGCCAGACAGCAAAACCAGCCCCTATTCCTCCATCTTGACTGGGCATGTAGGAGGCACTGAAGTCTTCATTAATATTTTAAATGTGCCTTTTCCCACTTGAGTATAAGCCCCTGGGAGGTAGAGCTGTGTCATATCGTGTTCCCACTGAATCCTCAGTGCCATATTCTCAGCGCTTTATAAATGTGTGGTGAATGAATGAAAAAATGAAACAAACTGATTTGCTTTGGGGAGGAAATGAAATGTGATAGGCATTAATCTCGATAGAATTTTTTATTCCAGGGTAGGGTGCAGTCCCTTTTACTTGGGGTGTAGAGAGAGTGTAAGGATTTGTATTTCTAATATAAATTCCAGTTTGTATTACTAACTTGATAGTTGAGGCGACTATGCTATTTGACATGCCTGTTAACTCCTGAGCACTGTAGCAGCTTGGTCAGAATAGGTTCAAGATCTTTCAGGCTCCCTGGAGAGCTTCCAAATTTCTGTGACCATTGAAAATGCGTTTCTCCTCTGTAGAACATTACCTGAAGCCAGTTTGAAAGATCACAATCCATCATTACTGAAATCATTTACCTCTACAAAAATCAAGCAGGTTTGAGTAACTCCTCTCTGGCCTAGATGCTTGAAGCCATGGAAATGTTCTTTCTTCAGTGCCTGTCCAGACTTAGGAAACCTCTCAACAGGGTCTATGTGAGTAGGACTTGACTTGTAAAAGCTCCCTTTCTCAAAGAACAAGCAGACACAATCCTACCCCGACATCCTCTAAGCCAAGAGCTATGGAACAGCTCTCAGGCAGATTGGAGACAGTGTGACTGAACTCTGGCGCGTACTTCAGACTGTGTCCACAGCATTCTTTTCGGCCTTCTCTTTGTTCACAGGGGCTAAAGTTTTGCTATGTCACATGACCCAGCCTTTGTTTAAGGTGGGCTAACAACATAACACTAAGCTCCCTCTGTAACCCATAATACATCCAAAGGTATTGCTTTGTATTTTTTTAAACTAGGCAACCTGTCAGGCAACTTTAGGACCCTCCTACAACCTTATGTGCATGATGATGGAGCAAACCTGTTGGGGAAAGAACAAGGAGAGAGCCTGGTGACAGCCTGGTCACAGCTCAGTGGGAAGAACCCAGGCTTTGAGGCTGACAAGACAGAACAGAATCCCAGAGCTCTGCTCAGGTGTGACTCATGAAGGGGCCTTTCCCCTCATCTCGACACTGGAACTAGAAACTACAGTCATGAGTCACCTGATGAGAGGGATGTGTTCTGAGACATGCATCGTTAATGATGTTGTCATGGTGTCATCATCACCAAGTGTACTTACGCACAGAAGGCTACATTGTCACTAAGTGATAGCATCTCAGGAGACCGCCACTGTTGAGCAGATTGTTATTCAGAACTACTGGAGTTTATGTCCACAACATCTGATGACTGCATGTGGTGGCGCGCTTCAGCTCTTGGGGGCCGAAGCAGGAGAGCTGCAAGTTTCTGCCCAGCCCGGGCAGTTTAGCAATCTGATGAGACCCTGTCTCAAAAAACAAAATGAAATGGAAGCCTGGAAAGTAGAAAGTAATGAGCCAACATAAGGGTTATTGTGTGACTTTCCAGAGCTGAAGAGGGCTCACTTCAGCTGCTAACAACAGGTGGCAGGGGATCCAGGACTGCAAAATGAGTCAGCCCTGCTCATTGCTTCAGGAACAGGCTACTGGTAAAAGTCTACACAGTTCAGCAGATTAGATAAAAATACTAATTATATCAATGAATCACAGCACTGCCTCATCCAAGTTTGCATTATCATTGACCTATTTTTCTATGTTCTCTCTCTCCTCTCCCATTATCCTTGAAGACTAATGTAGGACCCTGCTGTGGGCACGGTTGGTATGAGGTGCTGTAACTAAGCTGGTATCATCTTTCACTGACATAAGATTAATTTACCAATGAGACAGGGCTGCTCCCTGCCACATGCCAAATTGGCTGATGGCTTGTGGGGGGTGGGGGTGGTCTTACACCTGCTAATGGGCTATGATTCTGTTACCAAGGAGGGGGGAGTAGGGAGAGGTCATGTGTTTTTTAGTCCTTAGACTTTATAAAAACTGTTTTAAAAGGGGAACTTCTTCAGATCTCTTGTTGTAAAGAGATTCTTACAGTCATACATGTTACAGCTGGCACTTGACTTGCATACCCCAGTTTCAAAAGAGAAACCTCTAAAAGAAATAGGAACTCAGTGACAACTTAATGTAGGAATAGAGCTATAAAAATGCATATCTTCAGAATATATCAATTATAAAATCTTTAAATTTGCAAACATCATCCTAAATAAAATGATCTACCATATAATGTCACTGCATGTCAGGTGAATTCAAGATAAGCTTCATCAACATAAATCTCGGCCACTGGTAAGAAGGCTGCATTAAAGCAAATCAAAATGCCAGAGTTTCCTTAACATGGTTCTGTCTAAATCCCCAATAGAAGTTTTGTTTGTGATGGGCTCCTTCTCCCGCTTCTTCTCTGAGCGTGTGCTGTAGCTCATCAGCCCATGCCCAATGAAGGCAGCATTGATTGGACATGATTTAAGGCAGCCAGTGAGAAATACAGCTGGGAAATTGATTCATGTCTCTCAAGTAATGGGGGCCACAGCCTTCCACAGTTGACACAACTCTTGTCTCAAGGCTGGAGAAAACAAACAGGGAAACACATGTCAAGCAGATAAGTGATTTGGTTGTTTTCCCAGTCTCCGTGGAGGCCATTTGTTTCTGAGATAAGGAAGAGCACTCCCCAAAGTCATGGAAAGATAAGCCAGAGGAAGTGGAGGAGTGCAGGATTGATTGCCTGAGCCTTACCCTTCTTCCTAGCTCTGGTCCTCCAGCTATCCAGAAAGCAGTAGGAATCCCCAGACATGTCTCAGCCTAGACCAAAGCTACCCTGTAGTCTAAAGTCCAGGTGAGAACTGCAGCCTAAGGAGAGGAGCTGGTGCCCCCCCCCCCCCGCCCCAGGGAATCTAGGCTGTAGGTGGATGTCCCTGGGTCCTGCCAACACGTCCTCTCTCTACAGCCTCTTGAACTTCAGATCATCTTTGGCATCTGTGCCGTGACCGAGATATCCAAGTCTAAGCCCATGACCCACATCCTGGAGCAACTGTGCTAATCCAATTACCTGATGCTCATCGTCCTGGGAGAGGATGTGACCCTCAGTGAGCTTGTAGAAAACTGGTCTTCCTGCCACTGCTTGCTGTAGCTCCACTCCAAAGGTTGGGGACTGGGGAAGGGAGGGAGGCAGGAAGGGATAGGAGCATGCTGGCCGGGAGTGAGTGGGATCAGTGAAGAGGGGTTTGCATGCCCTACCACGGGCCTGATGTAGCTGAAAGCCCACATCCCACCCTCAGGACAGCTCTAGGCTAGTAGGATCGCTGTCGAAATTGGGTGTCTGGAATGAGCCTAAATGTCATTTCAAAAGTCTTTTCCTGATAAATCTGGTAGACTAGGGAAGCTGGGCCTGAGGTGAGTGGTGGTGGCGATGGGTAGAGCAGCTCGGGAGCAGCTCTTAGCTCTCACATGTCTTTCTTGCTTTTACTGTTCTCTTTCCTTGCTTCATCCCAAGCTTTCCATTGGACAAAACTGCTGCTTACTCCAAGCTTTGAAATTCCTTTGTTATCAGTGACCTGGCCATGCAGCATTACATCCAAGAAGGTAGTAGAGCGTCCTGTGGCCCCTGGGTGGGAACACTGTGCCCACTTCAGGCCTGCCCTGGGAGGGCTGAGCCAAACAGACATGCTTAAGCTTCGTCCTGAACCCTGCTGAGTTCTGCACCCTGGGGTCTTCCAAGCCCTGTGCAAATGAAATCCCTCTCCTCCCTTGCATTTGTTACCCACCCCTGCCTCTCTCTGCTGACTTATCTTGGGTAATAGGAGGGAGGCTCACCAGATCCTACAGAGGGAGGGTACTGACCTGCCTCACTATGCAGTGCTTAGCCCTGTCCCTGCCTGGCCTGAGAGTGAGTCGTGCCTTGCCCAGCCAGGGCTTCCCTGCTCTGCTCTTCACCCAGCCCCAGTGCCTGACTCCTCACCATCTCCACAGCCACTTACATGTCTGGGGCTTTGGGTATTCAACTAAGAGCAGGGTGAGAGCCATGAGCCTTTAGGACCACACTCTGGATCTGCTTTATAGACAGTTGCTAAGTTGTCTAAGCACAGTTCAACCTTGTCATCTTCCTGCCTCACCCTTCCACAGTGCTGGGATTACTTGGCCTTGAACTTGGAATCTACCTGCCTCAGCCTCCCAAGTGGCTGGAATTATGGGCCTGCAACCTGGAGACACTTCCAGGAGCTCCTGTTGGAGTGAGCATTAAGGGAAGTATCAGCAGGACCAGACAGGTGACATGAGAGCCCAGCTCCCAGTTCCTCCATCAGGGCACCTGGCCTGAAGTATGAATGCTTCAACAGTGCGACCACAAGCCCCAGACCCCTGAAACTATAGCCTCCCCGCAACCCCACTCTCTTAGTTACTTTTTCGTTGCTGTGGCTCAATACCCGACATCCACAAATTTAGGGGAGGAAAGGTTTATTTTGGCTCACAGTTTCAGAAGGTCACGGTCCATTCAGGGTGACCGGCAGCAATGGAAGTACAAGGCAGAGGTGGAGGCAGCTGCTCAGGACATCACACACAGGAAGCCAAGTCAAGGCAAGTTGAGACCAGTACTCCAAGGGAGGCCAGAAGCAGCTTATATGTCCTTCCAGGTCTCATCCCGGTGACCAACCCCTCCTGGATCCAGGTGTGGAAGGTGTGGTAAACTCCCACTATGCGCCTATAATCCAACTAACATGCCTGTAATCCACCCCTCCAGACCAGGCCCCAATCTCCCAACAGCACATGGTTCCATAGACAGTCTATAACATTCAAATACATGAGACTTTGGGGGGACATTCCAGATCCAAACCATAATAAGTACTGCCCCCAGTTTGAGGCATCTAGTGGGGGTCCTGGAATGTATTCTGAGGACAAACAGGAAACTGCTATAAAAGGAAACATGGCACAAGTCCTTCAAATAATACAGAGGATTAGTTCACAAACTAAATCCATAGAGTGGATTTCAGGAGCAGCTCACCCAGTCACCCAACAGTGTGACTGTTAACGCTGACTTCATCCCAGATGGACATGCTCATGTGTCACAATGGCCAAGAGCAGCCTCACTGCAGCCTGCTTTCTGGTTAGCATCTGTCAGATAAGATTATCTGTGTTCCGGCCACCCCAGAAAACATCTTCACATCCACTCCACTCATATGGATTTAGGTAAACACTGATTTCTTCATAGGTAGCCCCTGAAATGGTGTGCTGCTCTGCTACCTCTTAGTCATGGGGGCAAAGTTGTAGGAACGGTGGGAGAAGTGGGGTGAAAGACAAAAACAGAAGGTACATTGTTAGAGTTACAAGAGAGGGAGAGCTAAGGGAATTTATTTAGAGGACTTAGAAGTTTGGAGAGAGAGATAGTCCAAATCGACCATATACATGGGACAGCTGGAGGGTCCAAGAGTCTCGTGCCAGAAGACCCCCTGTTGGAGACTGCTCGAGAGCCGATGCAAGCCTGCTGTGGATGACTGACCAAAAGGTGGGGCGAAAACCAGAGACTGATGCGAATCTGCAACTGCAAAGTGAAGACCAGAGCAAGCAGGAGACGCCTTAAGCTGGAGGGGAGGCCAGAGGTTTTCTAGGAAGAGGCTGCAACAATGCATCTTCTTCCCTCTACTCAGGTCAAGCCACAAGTTGGGTGCCACTCCCCCACTTCCTGGCCACCGGAAATTTATTTCCTGGGTGTTCACCAGTTGCAACAAGTTGACGTAGTTTCTCAAATGGCCACAGAAGGGAACTATCGCTCAGCTTGCCTGTTGCTGGACATTACCCGCCACCAGCAACTTAAGGAAAGAGAAGCTTATTTTGCTCAGCTTCCAGGAGCCTTGGTCCATGCTAGGCTGGCTCCAAAGCAGAAGCGTCATGGCAGAAGGGCGTGGAGGAACAAAGACGCTTACTTCATGGCAGCCCAGAGCACAGCAGGGGACACGTGCCAGAGACTAAAGAGCAAGGGACCCCTTATAGACACCCAAGGTCATGCCTCCAAGACTCAGCCAGACAAAGTGCTTTACTAATCTGGCTGGTTCTCAAAACAGTCAAGTTGGCAGTTAAACTTAACCTCCGTAGTAACTGAAGACTGTCTGCTACCCTTACCACCAGGCTTCTAGGGCAAGCCTCAGGGTGTACCCCTCTGCCCTGCCTCAAGATCAGCCCTCGTCGTTAGGGGTGTTCAGTGACACAGCATGGGCAGGCCCTGGGTTCCATCTCTAGCACAGGTAACAAAACCTGCCAGAGTGCAGTGAGCGTAACACCCAAGGTCACACAGGGGCCACGCTCTTCCTCAGGCTGTTCCCAGCCCCTGGCCGCAGGGAGGTGAGTAGGTGGGTGACACGGGCCCAGCAAGAACCCCCCTCTGCCAGGCCTCACTGCAGGGGTGGGCCCCTCTACCTCGGCTTCCCTCCTTCCGGTCTCGCCACTCAGCCCGCCCTCCCACTGCTGCTCCTCTCTCCTGCCCTTCTCCAGCTCAGCTTCTGCTTCCCCCAGGACCAACAGACGCATGCTGGTTATCTGAACCACCGTGAGTGGCATCTGGTTTTCACAGAGGAGCTCAGCTCGCAATTGCTTTGCCCTGTGGGGTAGACCACAAGTGACCCAGAAGGGGAGACAGCATAGCAACTGCTCCTTGCGGAGCCCAGGGACACGGCTTGAGTCACAGGGACATGGGACCCCCAATGCCAGAGCGGGGGACCAGATCCACAGCTAGGATCCCACCCAGGAGTGCTGTACTAAATCCCACAGGTGGGTCCACTCCCGTGGGCTTCATGAATCATTTGCACCTGAGAGCGGGGGAGGCCCAGGGGGTGGTCCACACTGCGTGCCCACTGCAGCCGAAGGGGAGCACGGAGGCTTGGCAGGGAATGGCTTTCTGTGCACATAAATCGCGCTGGCGGTTGTCTGGGAGGGAAAGGGACAGTCACACGTGGCTTGGAGCGAGGCCAGGAACCCCAACCTGCGGGCGCCTCCCTGCACCCCCTTGCCTCACGGTGGCCGGCGTGAGCGTCGCGCGTGGTCTTGCGCTGCAGGGCGGACAGGCTGCCTGCTCGGCGCGGCCAGCCCACCCCCTCTAATCCGCGGCACTGTCCACTGCCGTGTCTAATTACGTGTCTCACAACCGCACAACGCTCCCCGCCGCGGCAGGGGCCTTCTGGCGGAGCAGGGGGATAATCGCTCCATCTGTTCCTCGGCGCCGCGGGGGCGGAGGGGGCGCGCGCGTGCGCGTGCGCGGGGCGGGGCTAGGGGGCGGGGCCTCCGGTGCAGGTGCCCAGAGTGAGAGGATCGCAGCGGCAGGTGCAGGCAGCGCTCTCGCCGAGGCTGAAGAGTAGGTTTAATTACAGTCGACGGAGGGAACTGTTTTATTGAAGAATTATGGGAGGCAGCGTCCGAAGAAGTGCTGAGCGGAGCTAGAGACGGGCGGCGGAAGCGGCCGAGCCAGGAGCGGATCCGTGTCGTTAATTGGGAGCGGCGTGCTCGGCGGTCCCTGAGATGTGACCGATGTGACCGCAGTCGCCTGGCTCGCCGGGAAGTGGAGGGGCCCCTCCCGCCCCAGCCCCGTCCGCAGGCTGATGAACGTGGCCCTCGGGGATAAGCAAGTCCCTCGCGCACCGTCGCGCGGCCTTCCTCACGGAGCGCTGCGTTTC
This sequence comes from Ctenodactylus gundi, assembly GCA_004027205.1. Lineage (NCBI taxonomy): Eukaryota > Metazoa > Chordata > Mammalia > Rodentia > Ctenodactylidae > Ctenodactylus > Ctenodactylus gundi. The sequence goes on along the minus strand of PVKB01000917.1, from coordinate 355,394 downwards.
TGTTTGGGCCCGGGCAGCTCCCAGGGCGGACCCAGGTTTCACCTGACAGATGGGAACGGAGATGATCAGAAACGGATCCTTCTTGGAACTAGGTAGCAATAACAACTCTCTGACGTTCTCCCTCTGCAGGGAACGCTACCCTTCCACACCCACCCTTGTTTCCTGGTGCTAAGCAAGCCTCTCTCTCCCCTAGGGTAGCTGCCAGTCTCTGGGATGGCCACCCACACCCAGGGTAAGCGTTCTTCCCTCACTTACCAATCCTCAACTTGATAACACACACCCAGAGCTCTGCCCTGTGTGTTTCCCAATCCTATCAAGTTGACAAAATCCCTCCAACTGTCACAACCTCTCCTCCCCCACCTCTCAAGCTCAAGAGGCCCCTCTAGGCCTCTCCTCAGGAGCCTTTACCCATGAGTACAGTGGTTGGGCTTGAAAAGAATCTTTGTGTGGTGCCAGGGATCAGCAGGGCTCACAGAGGGTGTGAATTATTCATGGGCAAACCCAGCACCCATCTGTACCTCCTCATCCCTGCTGGCCTCTCCCAAGGCCTGGAAACTGCCCGGGGTGTGTCCAACCATGGCCTGCCTGGGTTTCCTCAAGATGAAGGCCTGGCTGCCCTGAGATGTTGGAGCCAGTGTGGAGACCTGAACTGTATGTGTGAAACCAGGCTGCTCCTTTGAGCGGCACTGAGGTAGGAGTCCAAGGAAGTTCCCTGGTGACCTGTGGCAGAGGGTCTCTTTTTCCTCTGTGCTCTGAAGAAGGTGACAGAAGCCTGGGTTCAGGTGGGAATTGGCAAAGAAGAACCTTTTTCTTTTCTTTTTAACAGAATTTTACTCTGCAATCTAGACTGATCCTGAACTCACTACATGTCCCAGGCTTACCTCAAACTTATGACAGTTATCCTGCTTCAGCTTCTAAGGTTCTGAAATTACAGGCATGTGCCGCCAAGGTTGGCTAATTTTTATGTGGTGCTGGAGTATAGAGCCCAGAGCCTTGTTTCTACTAAGTAAGGACTTTCACCACCAAGCTATTCTCTTAGCCCCAGAATAGCCTTCAAATATGGCTTCCCTCACAGGACACAGACCTTGAGAATCAAGTTAGAAGATGGGTCATCTGCTCCTGGTGGCCACCATGATCCCCATAGAGGTGGTAAGATTTTGAGGCTTAAAGAGGGCAGGTTGCCTTTGAACCTAACCAGCCTCCCTAAATCAGCTGACTGAATCTGTAATGCACAAGGAAGATGTTCAGGTTGCTAGTCCTGAAATCTCTTATCTCTAAGAGACAGAATGGCCTTTTTTTCCACTGCATTAATTTATGTACATATACGGTTGCCCACTGTACTGACTTTGCAATCAGCATCTCTAGGAAAGGAAAGTAGGGACTTCCCCAGAGCAGGGTGTATACCATAGTAAAGACCTCATCAGGGATAATAACCTCTGTGACATTTTAAGATCCTCAGGAAACAGTTCCTCTTATTTTTAGAAGCTTCATCTTACAGTATATATTACAACAAACATTGTATTATATTATGTGACATACACGTATATATGTATATGAGGTGAAAAAAATATGTTTACATTTTTTAAAAATTATGTGTGTTTGAAGTGAGGGGGAATATTTTGAGTATTTTGATGGGGGATTCATGGCAGTGTGTCTTTAACTATAATACATACTTTTATTTAGACATCCAGCATATTTTTTAATGCACACTTAATTAATCAAACATATGAATTTCTGTCCAATAAAAACATTGAGGCCCTCGTCCACCTTATTCACTGAATCTGGTATCACATGACTTGTGGCTCTCCCCCAAAGTCAAGATGACCATGAGAAGTAAATGTTTAAATTGATTCAGCAACTACACAGCAAGACCCTGCCTCAAAACATCAAAATCAGTTCAGGACACCGAGACAGCCATCGTAGGGCCAGTAAAGATGCTTCTGAAGCAGGACTTACAAGCCTGCTTTGGAAAGCGGCAAGAATGATAAATGTATTCTAAGAGACAGGGAAGATTTTGAAGGGATTTGTAGCAGTATATTTTTTACTGTCATAGATTTTAAATTTAAACATTCTCTGTATTTTTTATCACACCTTATGCATTTTAAGGAATTTTTAAAATCTGGCTTTTCAACCCACTTGGCTGCAAGCCGTAACTCGTCTGACTACTGACTCTGCTTTTTCAGCAATCTTCATGCAAACCGGGTGTTCGGGCGAAGCAGGGTCACCAGCTCACGAGTGTTTTAAGCTACGAAAACCTTGCGAAAACTAAACTCGGCAGTTAACAACATGGATTTTAGATGTTAGGGGTCGGATCTGGAATGTCCCTCCAGAAGCCTCACGTGTTTGGAAAGTGAGCCAATCACGGGGTTAATACATTCATTTCCTGTCCTGAGCGGAAGGGGTGGGGCCCAGGGGTGTGGCCTGGCCGAGCAGGACTCCCTCGCCAGCTTGTGGCTTCGCTTCGCTGATGTTCCTGTCTTCAGGCCAGAGCAGCTTCCCTCCGGCTCGGCCTCCGTCACGTCCTTCGGCCGTGCTGGTCTGCTCATGAGTGGAGTGAGTGAAACCTGAAACTTGTGAGTTAAACTTAACTCTTCCTCCCTCGCTTGTGGCTGTAAGTTGTGTCCCAACAACGAAAAACTAGACAGCGGGCCTTTAGTTAGGCGCTCACCTCCGTGTGCGCGTGCGTGCGTTTCTCATGGATCAAACGGCCTTGGCTGGGGGCCTGGAGGTGGCACATTGAGGGGCTCCCAGCACCGAGGGTCTTGTGTCCCTCAGGTGGTTCTGGCTTTTCCTGTAGCCACCATCCTGAGTATAGCAAGTTTCTGCAGACATAAGGTGGCCGGTGACTTGCCCTCGGGTCGGCAGCCCTAGGTGAGGAAAGCCTGGAGTGGCTGAAAGCCCATGAGGAGCAGATAGCAAATCAGGGCCAGACATGAATATTTAACTTAACAGCGCCAGAGTCTGTCTGTAACCCCAGCATTCTGGGAGGCTGAGGCAGGAGGATCCTAAGTACCAACCCAGCTTGGGCAACTTAGCGACTTTGTGACACCTTGTCTCAAACAATAAAACGCGTTGGGGAAGTAGCTCAGTATGAAGGACGTGGGTCCAGTCCCCCACACAGAGAAATCAGATGCAGGCTGGAGTCTCACCGGGGCTTAATTGTTCATTCACATGTTGGTGTACCCCACAAGAAGGAGCCAGGGACCATTTTCCTGGCCCACCCGAATTGGAGGGAGGAGATGACCAGACGTGAGCATTGTCACCATCCCTGGCGTCCTTTCACATTAGCATGTTGCTTTCTGGCTCACAACCGCAGCAGTCCTGCGCCACGAGTGTTGGGTGACCTGGAGGAGCATGGGGAGCTGTGAAGACTCTTCCCCACTGGTCCCAGGAGTCCTGACCAAGCAGAGAGCCTGGCAGGCCACTGGCGGAGGAGTGGCGAGGGGACGTGGAGAGCCCCTTCCGGTTGCTAGGTTGTACTGGCCTGTGTGTCCACTCCTAGCCTGTGACCAAACAGCAGTGACCGCTTCTCAGCTGAGGCCGTAGATGCTGCAGAGAGTGGAACTCTCTGCCAGAGTCACATGCAGAGCAGGCCTGATGCTGACCTGAGCTCCGGGCCGCTGCTGTTGCCTTCCACACCCTGTTCCCTCCCTGAGTTCCTCAAGAGGCTGGTGGGGAAATTTCTGGTGTGCCTCAAAATTAAATCCGTTCCTCCTTCTTCGAGATTGTTCCTTCCCTGAAATACAGAAGAGAAAGCTTGGCTATGGCTATGGCTGCCTTGGGGCCAAGAGAGGGGCCAGGTGGACGAACCCGCCTCTGGGTGCCCTGGTATTTGGAAGGGCTGTTTGCCAACTGCACTAGACTGTGTTGCTGTAACAAACTGCCTGAGTCTAGGTGCATTGTATTAGGAAAAAAGTTTATTTCGCTCACAAGTATGAACGTGGATGGCATGGTACTGGCACCCACTCGGCACTGGTGGCAGCCTCCTGGCCATGTCACAACACAGAGGGACGCATCAGAGTGGAGCAGGCCCGAGAAGGGGAGACCCTGTGGGAAGGGAGGAGGCGGAGCACTTCGGGGACAGTGCCACACCCCCTTACAACTCCTGGCTGGCTCCCAGGGCTTCTCCGCACCTAGGCTGAGCCCGGACTTGGGTGGCCCTGGGTGCCGACCTTGGGACAAGGGGTGGCAGCACGTCCGTTTGTTCAGGGGGTGCCCTGGGCACCCCTGCAGGGGAGGGGAAGGGAACGTATCATCCGTATCATCCGGGGATGTTCTTCACTGGGGATAGGGGGCACCTGCCCCTGGGGAGCTCTGGGGTCATCAGGGAGGACTGCGCCTGGGCTCCTCCGGCCAGAAGAGTGCCTTCCCGCAAGGCCACGTTGTCTCCGTGAGCTGCCGGGGCCGCCGGTGTGTGCTAAGCGCACCTGAGCAGGTGTTGACTTGTCTCAGCACCGTCATCGGGACTGTGTCCGTCCTGCCTGCTTGGGGTCCGGGCTGCATCCGGGACTGCGGGAGGGCTGTAGGACACCCCGTGACGCCCTTCCGCGAGCCAGCCCGGGTTGGCCCTGCTGTGCACGGCACGGCCCTGAACCGGGCTGCCTTGTCGGGGCTGGAGTCAGGTCCCAGCGCGGACCTAGGGCAGCGTCCGCGGCCTGTCCATGTCAGCTTCCCGCTGTGCTGTCCATCTCTTCCCTCCTCCCCAGGAAATCCCGGTGTCCGGTGTCCTGGCTTCCTGCCTCCCGCTGTGGGCGGGAGCGAGGGCCTGGGAGGCACAGGGCGAGTGCTGGCTTTGATCTAGGACCTGCCACCCACGCCCTGCCCCTCCTCCGCCCGTTTATGGGTGGAGTGGCCCCCGGGAAGGACAGGGACCCCACGGCCACTCCTCCGCGTAGCGGCCCAAGCTGAGCTCCGGCTGTTGCTCCAGGCAGACCTCAGAGCCCAGCGGCCAGTGCCGTCCTGGGCCATCTGGCGCGGCGGGCGGTCGCCTCCCTCCCACCTCACCACGACCTCAGCTCGGCAGAGCGAGCAGGGACTGGAATCAGAAGGCCCCAGCAGCCCCCGGCGTGGGTTTCCGTTTCCCGCCGCCGTGGCTCTTGTTCCCGGGAGGTTTTAAGCTCTACTCTCCAGACTCTTGCTTCCCCACCGTTGGGATCCCTGGCCCCAGGGGCCACAGAGAAGCTGCCCCTGCAGGGTGGGGTGGGGGGGCCGCACCCCGGTCCTGCACGCAGTAAGAGCAACGCTAGTTCCCAGTACAGCTGCGGGAAGGCCCAACGTGTGTGAAATGCTCAGAGACAAACCTAGCAAATACTTTGTTAAATAAATACATTTTTTTTTCTTTTTAAAAAATTTCCTGCTCCACCTAGAAAGGTTCTGGGGTATTCTGCCCGGAAGGGCAGACAAAGACCAGCAAAATACAACGAGGAACAGAAGAGTCACGAAAAAGCTGGTAGCTGATATTCTAGTAGGACTCTTCGGGCTGCAGGCAGCCTTTACTCTTTGAACAGGTGTCTCTTCAGCACCTGCTGTGTACCAGACACGGTGCACAGTGCTAGGCCTATAGCAGGGACCTAGTGGAGTTTATATTTGAATGTTGAGTGTACATAAAACACAAATAAACAAGCAAAATCATTTCAGAGTGATAAAGTTATGGATAGAAAGAAGAAAATAAACAGAATGGAATAAAGGAAGAAATAAGAGGGGAAATTTTCAGGTTAGGTAATTGGGAAAGGGGAATACCAGCCATGTGAGGCTCTGGGAAGAGAACTGTCCACAGAGGGAACAGCAAGTGCAAGGGCCGTGGAGTGCGTGAGAGCTTGAAGAAATGAAAGAATTGCAAGAAGGCTATTGTGGCTGGAGCAGTGGGAGGGAAGGAAAGAATGGAACAAGGCCAGTTTGGAAAGGGTTGATGGGACCAGATCACATGGGTCTTGTCTGGCCTAGTGCTCACTCTTTGTCTGGGAGGGGATGGGAAGCAGACAGATAGTGTAGGAGGTTGTCTATGGAACGGAAGCTAAGAAATACCGTGGGAAAGTCACTCGGCAATCGGGAGCATCACAAGTTCGAGCCCAGTCTGGACAGCTTAGCAAGACCCTGTCTCAAAACCAAAACTGAAAAAGCTCGGTGCAAAGGTCCTGGGTTCAGTACCCAGTACTGCAAAAAGAAATAAAACGGAACAACAGAAACCGGAAGTGCCCGCTGGAGGCCTGGGGAGACGTGTGTAAGGTGACTGGCGCACTCAAGACGCGGAGGACGCAGCCGGGGAAGCGCTCCCGTCGGAAGGAAGCCCTGGAACTCAGCTGAGTGGCCCTTCTTGGACCTCACATGTTTCAGAGAGGAACCAGAACTTCTGAGTACTCAAACTTGAGTGTTGACCACAAAGTTCAGACTGTTTAAAAGCTTTCCTGACAACCAGGCACACGTTTGTGATCCCAGGACTCTGGGAGGTCAAGCCAGGAGGGTCCCACATTCCAGCCTGGGGACAACTTAGTGGCTCTGTGAGACAAAGAGAGAAAGAAAGTCCAAAACTTAGGAGTCCGGCGGAGAGGAAGACCAGGATCTTTCCATGGGGGGTTAGGGCCCGGCCGGCAGGCTCGCCCGTGCTCTCTACCACTGTTCCCTCGGGTGATGGGGACCCACTGACTCGACCTGACCCCTGGGAAGTGGCGCCGAGCCTGTAGGTCACTCGCTGTCCTGCAGAGATGCAGATGGCTTCTGTGCGGCACGGCGAAGAGCTCTGCAAGGTCATAACTGTATCGCCCTGAAGGATATTACTCAATTTTGTTTCTGACTTTAATAATCAGCAAATAAATTAAAACTCACTTCAGTACGCTGTCCCCGAGGGACGATCCACACCCTGTCATCAAGTGCCTTTTGAAGCGGCTCTGCCATACCACAGGTTTCCTCATTAATGAGTTATATAAACACTTGACACGTGTTTACTCTCTATTAGTGTTAAGAGTCGGGTTTTTCTCTTAGCAGCATTCTCCTCCGACAGAACTCGCTGCCGAGTGTGATGAGAGGCTGGGGAGGGTTTGGAACAGCAACTGCCATAATTAAGTTTGCCTGTGGATGTCCATGTTAATATTCTTCTGAGAAAAATCAAGAGGCCCAGGCTCCTATTTTTGCCTTCAAACGGGAAGCTTTTAATCCTTGGGGGATGTCACCAGTGCGGTGGAGAACCAATCTGCTGGTGTTAGCGTTAAGCACAGATTTATCACGGATTTATAATCATCCGGTGTCCATTTTGTTAAGATGGAAGGCAGCAGTGATCATTTATTGTAATGGGATCCAAACTGATGAACCCCACTCACAGTGAAAATGTTTTAGAAAGCTCTCTTCCCTCCTGGGTCCCGCAGGAGGCCGAGCTCTGACCAAAGTGCTGTGAGCGGCCCCAAGGCTCCGAGACAGGCCGGCCCGTTCAAGTGCTTGGAAGGGGTGGAGGGGGAAGGCGAAAGCCAGCCGCCATTTTTGGAAATGAGAGAAGATGAGCTTAAAATCGTCTGTTTGGTGAAGTATTGAAATTTCCCATGATAGTTGGAGAATCAGGACCGCAGAGAGGAACCTGGTAATTGTTCTGGAAATTTCGATGGTCGGAATGGCAGTGACATTCTGCTGTCATTTGGCTGTTAAGTGTCACTGTGAGGACCCGTGTGCTGAAGACTTCGTGACCAGTGTATTTGTCACTTTCCTCATTCGTGGGAGACAATCCCGGGCACCGACAACTTGAGGAAGGAAAGACTTATTTTACCTCACAGTTTCTGGAGGTCTCAGCCCACTTGTGGGTGGTTGGCAGTGGCTGGAGGGGATGGCAGAAGCCTCGCTGGAGGGAAGCTGTTCATGGCATGGCCACCGGAAGCAGAGAACAAGAGGAAGAGTAGGGCTAGCCAGTGCCCTTCCAGGTCATGTCCTAGTGATCCACCCCTTCTAGGTCACTCCCCTGCCACCTAGGCCCCAGCTCTCAACAGCCTAGAAACCAAAGGACTAACTCCCACGATGGAATCTCCTTCCAAACATGAGGCAGCTGCCATCACTCGTCGCCCCGTAACAGCATGGGCGCGCCACAGGGCAGACATCTGGGGCTCTTTTGTTTGCTAGTATACTTTAAGTACTATGAACAATGCTTAGAACAGAGCAGGTTGAGTGAGTAAATGAATGCCCACGATTTGGTCACTTAAAGCTTAAAGCAAAGGTCCCCGTCTCCCAGGTCATGGATAACAGTCCGTGGCATGTAAGGAATCAGACAGCATGTAAAGCATCATCTGTGTTTACAGCCACTCCCCATCGCTTGAATTACCAGCTGTGTACCATCTCCTGTCAGATCAATGGCAGTATTAGATTAGGAATGCCTAAGTACAATGCACTTGAATCATCCTGATACCAACCCAAGACTCCTCTCTGTGGAAAATTGTATTCCACAGAACCGGTCCCCTGTGCCAAAAATGTCGGTGACTCCTGGTGTAATGGAAACCACAAGGAAAATAAATCAAGAGTGCTGTGCGTGCCCACGTTCAGCACTGTGCTGAAAAGGCTTGCACGTGCTCGTTCCTTTCCTCTTCCTACAGCAGCTGTGGTTACATTTTAAGGGCCCAGAAAAGTGGAATGACTTTCCCAAGCCCACACAGCTAGTATTTTTTTCACAGCCAGTATTTTTATGTCAACTTTGCTAAGGCATAAAATTCACATGATAAAATGCACCTACACCAATCACACAATTTCACAAATAGAACTCATAGAACTCTCACTAAACCAAGATGTGTGGTGATTCCATCACCTCCAGTGGTTCCCTTCTCTGAGCCACCAAGCAGCCTGTCTGCCTCCTGACCCCTAGCTCCCAACAAGCATTAGCCTCTTTTCTGTCTTCACCTTTTCTCAAATACGGTGGGATCTAACAGCATGCACTTGATATGTCGGAATCTTGTGCTCAGCATAGTTATTTGAGATCCGCCATGTTTGTATTTGAGATCTTCCATGTTCATGTGTATCAATGGTATTTTCATTTTTGCTACTGAGAAGTATCCTGTTGCATGAACGTGCCGGTTTGTTCACCCCGTTGCCTCCTTGTGGACAGCTGGGTTGCTCCCAGTCTGTTAGGGATACACCTGCTGTAAATATCCATGTAGAACTAGCTTTGTGTGGACCCAGGTTTTGATTTCCCTAGGGTAATACCTATGAGTGGAATTTCTGGACTGTGTGATTACTTTAGGCTTAACTACGCAGGAAATCACGTATTTAGGATTCATGGCTTAGCTGTTTGTATGGTACCCGCAGGGTTTCAGGAACAAGTATAGAGAATTGAATCTGGAGATTCTGGCTCGCTCGTGGGTAATTCTGTAGCCCCCCTGGGAAGAAGGGACTAGACAGATGGGTGGTGGCAGGAGCCTGCAGTGTGTGGCATGAGGTGGACATTTTTGCTGTCTGGGTCCTCGTCTCCTTGCATAAGGAGAGTCTCATGAAGGTGTGCTGTTGAGAGGGTGATTCTGGATGAACACCTTTCCAAAAAAGGGGCATAAACATACATGTGTGAATGTGTGTAAATAAATAATATTTATTATATATTTTACCCATGGAAATGATATAAACAATTGGAAAACAAGTGGACACATTCCTTATTATAAATTCCACATAGCCAGTTGGCTTTTCACAAAATATTGTTGTTGGGCTGGGGGTGTAGCCCAGCAGTTAGAGCGCTTGCCTAGCAGGCATGGGACCCTGGTTTTGATTTCCCAGCACCACATAAACTGGATGTGGTGGAACATCCCTATAATCTCAGCAGTTGAGAAACTGAGGCAGGAGGATTTCTGTGAGTTGGAATGCCAGCCTGGGCTAAGTAGTGAATTCAGGACCAGCAGGGACTACAGAGAGAGACCTTATTTCAAAAGAAAAAAAAAATAACGTTGTTGACTTTACCCAGCTCTCAGCAGCCAGTCAATACCTATAACTGACAGATAAATGCAGTTTTCCCATGAATGTTGGTTGATAGTTTTGCTTATGCTAGTAAGGTGAGAGTGAATCAAGGAAGGCATATGCTGCACCTTTACACATTCGTCAAGGACAAGAGTGAGTTTCTTGCTGAATTGAGTACAACTTTTTGAATATAGGAAGACTATTTCCTCAGTTTTTGTGCTGTTCACAACAGCTACGTGCACAATGTATTTCATTACTATTTTTTCTGTACCACTTTCTTAAGTCTAAGCAGTCAACAATAGATGAAGCTGGGATGTGCAACATTTGCCAGTGCCCGTGGTGTAAATATTCCTGCTGTGACCTGTTCTAAGCTGCCCTGGTGTTACCACTGAACTGGATTTGGGAAGAGAAGTGCACTGGTGGTTCAGTCTGTTGTCTACACACATGCAGCAGCTATAAGTGATCTGACCAACATACAGAATAGTAAAATACCTAGGAAGGGGTAGTGTATTGTCTTTTTTACCTTTATTTTTAAATGTCCTTTACTTAGTAAAATTTTTATGACTTAATTTGTAATAATGTCTTTGATAATTGGCTTGCAAAATTCCTGAACATTTTACAGTTAGGAGTATATGAACCAGCATAGAACCTCCAGAGATCTGGTCCAGTGCCTGTCAGTGCCAGTTGAGATTTCTAACAAGCTCCTACATTCTGAAACTTATCCCTCCAGAGCCATGTCTCTCCTAGCGGGACCAGACCTGCGTTTCTCCCTGATCACAGGACATGCTTAGCCATGAATTCCAGGACAAAGCGACGCAGGCTGAGAGGCCTACAGAACAGCCCTGAATTCCCTGGCAGTTCTGAAGCCTGGAAGTGTAAGAACAAGGTGTGGCTTCTCCCGAGGCCTCTCCCCTGGTGGCACAAAGCCACCTTCTCGTTGTGTCCTCACATGGGCTTTTCTAAGAGCACATGCCTCTGGCGTCTCTTCTTAGAGGACACAGTCCTACTTGAGTAGGATTCCACCTGGTGACCCAATTTAGCCTTCGTTATTCCCTTTAGGCAAAAACCAGTCCCACTGAGGACTGGAGCTTCAGAAGAGCTTGGGAGAGGCATGCTTCAGTCCATAACAGGCACTGTGGTGTTTCTGCTTTGCTGCGGGAGGCAGGGCTGCAGAACCCTTTCCTGCGGTTTCTAGAGGGTAGTCAGGTCCGGCACTGGCCAGACAGGGACTGGCAGGAGACGGGTGAAGGAATAAAGATTGAGAGCTCAAGCTGTACAAGGCTAGACAGGAGAGTGGCCTCAGCTCTCATGCCCCTGCCGTGCCCAGGACACCCTGCCCATGGAGCGCAATGGTCAAGGCAAGGAAGCCCAGCGCCAGGCTTTCTGCACTTCAAGTCCCAACATAATAACATGTACTAGTGCTGTGACCTCAGGCAAGTTACTGACCTGATGTGCGTGTCAGTATTCCTGCCTAAGGAGGAAAAAAAAAAGCTTTAACAATGCTTCTTTGGTGGACATTAAAAATTAGTGCGTCTGGATGTGGTGGCATAAGCCTATAATCCCAGCACTCTGGGAGGCTGAGGCAGGAGGATCACAAGTTTGAACTCAGCTGGGCAACCTAGCAGTTTAGCTAGATCTTATCTCAAAATGTAAGAAGTATGTATATATATATATATATACATATATATATATGTATATATATATAAAACCGATTATATATTATGTTTCTTTAAAGACTGGGGATTTATCTCTATGCAAAAGACCCTGTGCTTAATCCTCAGTACTGGAAGAAAACAAAATTTAAGTGAAAAAATCCATATATATATATATATATATATATATATATATATATATATATATATACATATATATGTATACATACTTAAAACTAGAATAGAGATGCTTCTGAGTGCCTGGCACTAGGTAATGATGTGGGTATCAGCTGCTGAACTTGTAACTACAGTGTTTCCTGCTCTCATATGTGTCTGTGAAAGGAGTGACCCCCTCAATATGTGTATCCCTGGCCCACAGTTGCAAGCACCATGCCTGGACATTAGTAGGAGTCCAGAAAGCATGTAAATTAAACTGAATTAAAAATAAGTATCAGAGGTGTTAGAGTGCTTAAATACCCTGGGAACAAGAATGCTCATTCACACGTGGGCTCACTCAATTATTTCATCATTAATTCATTTAAGAAATAATTTTAACAGCTTTATTGAAGTATAATTCACAGAGCATACAGTTCTCCCATTTAAAGTGTGCATTCAGTGGTTTTTAGTGTATCCACTGAGTTGTGATGCTATCATCCATCACAATTAATTTTATCTGTTTCAACACCCCGAGAAGAGACTCCAGACCCATAACAGCCTGTTGGATAAACCAGAGAGAGAACCTCCAGTGAAAACCCCGTACTCTCAAAAAAGGCCCCCAACTTCCTGGCTGGGGACCCATGCTAGTCCATGGGCCTAGAAGGACTGTGGTAACTGGACGGACGAGCCAGAGCAGGACGGGAGCAGCCAGCCAAGCCCCGCCCCCGCATCAGCAGCTCCTACCAGGTTCTAATGCTGCTGATGACTGACAGGAGGTGGAACTTCCCTCCTCCCTCCCCTTCTGCTGCTCTTCGTTTCAAAGCTGTCCTCCAACAGACTACTGCAACATGTTCCCACCCCAGCACACACACCTCCCTGGGGGAGTGGTCTCCAACCAAGCCAGTGGCTGATGATAAAATGTTGGGGACCGCTGATCTAGACAACATGATTCCACAAACCATGGCCATGACTTGATCCCCGACAGCCCTAGTGTCCACCAGCAGTGAATGGGACATAGGCTGCAGTGGCCCCACACAGCAGAGTCTCCCTCAGCAGTGTAGAGGACCAAGACGCGAGCGGCAGCACAGAAGGGCTGCAAGTCAGTATGCCGAGTGCAAGAGTCAAGCAAGAAATGAAGACGAGAGAAATATGTCATGTGATTCCATTTGTGTGACATTTTAGACGCAGGCAAAACTAGGGTGAAGGAAATATCAGTAGTCAGTGTGGGGCTGGTGTCAGGGGACGGGATAAGGTGCAGAGAGGCCTGAGGGTGAAGGTGTCTTTTGGGTTGTTTTGCTGTGCTGGGGTTGGAAGCCAAGGCCTTGTGCACACTAGGCAAGTGCTCTACCACTGCGCCATACCCCAGGCCCCGCTTTGGGTCTTGAAGCAATGGGAATATACACCAATACATGCAATTACCAAAAGACATTAATCCCTATACTGTAAATGGGGGAGGGGGATCATATTAAATTTCAATGAAAAAGGACAATGGCAAAAATAAAAGCACATAGTCTCTTAAGCTACTTTATAACTGCTCCTTTGCAAAAACCAGTTATTACTAAAACCTCATGGTATCTTTTAACTCTTGCATCAGCTGAACAGATGCTGACTGCTGTTGACTGAATTGTGTCTCCACAACATTCAAACATGGATGCCCTCTCCACCAGTGTAGTGGTGTTAGGAAAGGGACCTTTGGGGACATTTAGAAATAGATGAGGTCATGAGGGTGGAACTCTCAAGATAAGATTAGTGCCCTTATGAGAAAAGGAAGAGACTACAGAGTTCTGTTTGCCCATTTCTGTCCCTCTCTGTGTCTCTGTCTCTTTCTGTAACTGTTGGAGGGATTATGTAAACTTGATGGGATTAGGAAACTTCCAGGGCAGAGCTTTGTGTGAGTGTGATTTTTTTTTTGAGAGAGAGAGATAGGTTCTTACTCTGTAGGTATGTGTGTAATTGACTCGTGGGCCAGCAGATGAGGGAAGAACACCCACTCTGGATGGGCATGACCCAACAAATAGACTGTTAACTTGAGAAAAGGGAAGGAAGAAAGAAAATTGCCACATCCTCTTTTCCTGGGAAAGCTCCAGCCTTTGCCATGTCACTACACGCTGACTCGCTACTGTCTTGTCGTCACAGGTTCACTCCAGTCTTCATGTCTTTGCCATCAGCTTTGGACATGGATCTGTGGCACAGACCCATGCTGACCGTTCTGCAGTCTCCAACTGGTCTTCTTCTGTCTCACGTCTGAGCAGTCCCTGGACCATCCAGCTCTTGCCAACACAGGTGGCCATTTTGGACTCTCTCATATTTGTAAGTGGCCCTAAATGAATTCCCATATATATAATTTTTGTTATTTTTCCTTACCCCTTATCTCTGACCAATATACTCTCCAAACATACACACCAAGGACAGGCTCTGTGAGGGAAGAGTGATAAGGCAGTGGTCGGAAAATATGGAGGAGGCCCCTCTTCGGCTTGATCCTGGGTGCCCAGCCTGTTAAAGTGCAAGAAAAACACATGAAGCTTAGCCAACGTAGGGACAGACAAACTCCTCAGTGCAGCGTCAGGGAAATGCTCGAGGGGATTAGCTTTTGTTGATTAGACATATTTACGTGGAGACCTGTGGACTCTCTGGATCTCCCATCAGCATCTGACTGTACCATAAATACTTTGTCCTGGTTTGTTTTGGTTTTGAATTGTTTGAATTGCTGTGATGATTTTTAGAAGCACCAACAAAGCTTAGAATCAAAAGGCAGGAGGGATCAAAAGGAAATTTTGTGCATATCCTTGTCTGCCTACTAACCAAAATGTATGTATGCGTACCTATTATGCAATACATATATATGTATGCATACATAATATGGTTAATGTACACACATAAGTACTAAAACTTTTACATTTTTTACATTATGACATTTTAAAAATCAAGGGAAAAAATATAATGGGGTTGAATACAAATGGTTAGATCTAAAATGTCCCCTAAAGTCCCACGTGTTCAGTGACAGAGCTTTCAGCAGGTGGTTGGGTCATGGGGAGCACTCGGCTCATCTGTGGATTGATTCTTTGATGAGCTAATTGCTGAACGTGCCATTGAGAGTTGGGGCCTGGTAGAAGGAGACATGTCAGGGTTGTGTAGCTACCTTCCCTACTCCACCTCTCTCTGCTTCCTGGCTGCTTTGGGGCAAGCAGCTGTCCTCCACCATACCCCACTGCTGTGACTTTTCTGTCTTAGAACCAATTGGCCATGGATTCAAACCGTGATCCAAGTTAATTCTGTCCTTTATGTTGTGGGTATCAGGGATTTGGTCTTAGTGATGGGAAACCTGACTAATCACAGGGCAAGGGACTAACCAAGCCAAGACTGAGTCCGTCAGTCCCCCAGCCTGACTGTGCTGTCTCCCTTCCTCTGAAAAAGATGCTCATGAGACGTTTACCAGCCACCTCCCCAGATCCATGTGGATATGCATTCCTCACGGCTGTGCTGTGGTCTGGGCTCTCGGGTTACCCACAGGCCAAGGCGGGATTTACTTTATGAACGCATGAAAAAGAAGACACATCCTCTGACCCTTCCCAGCCCCATGGAGTAGCAGGACCTGGGTGGACAGAATTAGCTTGCTTTGTTTTGCGTCTCATTTCCTGGATCCATTTTTAGCAACATGTCCTCCATCCTTCTGTAGCTGGATAGCAGGGAACAATGAATGTGGCAGTACAGTGACTGTCACAGCAGCTCTGGGGACAGCTTTAGGCTGGTGATGTTCTGGAGCTCCTGGCCATCCTGAACCAACAAAGTTCATCTGCAGAAATGAGTTTCAGGGGTATGACCCTGACAATCAGCACCAGGCACTGCTTTCTAGAGGAAGGAATTTAACTCTTGGGATTACAGAACCTTAACGACGAACCTTGATTTATTTCAGCATACATACATCAGAGGGGACAGCATGTCAAGGTCAGGCCACTGCC